>SNQJ01S0025441.1:103609-130487 GCA_010110895.2 Picea sitchensis
TTGAGCCCCATATTTTTGCTCTACCCAAAGAAAAAATCAAATCACCACCTAGAATTATATTACCTTGTGCCAGAATGCTTGTACTAAATATATTTTTCCAATAAACCACCCTGTCATGATATGGTCCATACATGTTTAGGACTGTAACCTCCTTGCTTAGCTCCTAGGAGTAAAGTATAGTGACCAAAATTGAATCACAAGACAAGGAATTAGTAGAATATATCGATTAAGACAACCATCCAATAATTAGACCACTTGAATGACCACACACATCAATATACATAAAATCCCAATGCACAAACATTTTACTCGGATTATAAACTAATTTATCACCATTTTCCACAGTTTCCTAAAGTATAATGATGACTGGCTTGTGAAATTCCAAAAATCATTTTAGAGTAACTTTTTTGGAGGAACTTGCCATCCTTCTACAATTGAGGGATAGGAAGATCATGATCCACCCATCACAGGGGATTGACTTTCTCTAAGTATCCATATTATTAATAATCATTTCCCTACAAGAATTTCATAAACAACCCTTTCTTGTGCTAGTGACAACAAATATTTCCTATCTTGACCACCCTTTCCACGATTCAAATCTTGATTTGTTTTATTGAAAATTTAACAAGGAATGCACAAAGTCCACCCCTTTAAGTCAATCCATGATCATCATTCTTGTATTAACTCCATACAAATGTGTTTTATCCAATTTTTAAAAAAATGTTTGAATTTTAAATTGGATGCCAAGGTGTTATGTAAAGAGCATTGCAAAGGATTTCATAGTTTCTATTTTTGAGGATGTATTTACTATCAAAATTTAAAGATGTAATCATGTTTAATTTTCAAAGTGGTTTTTATAAATCGGGGAAAAACTTGGTTGGTGGGGAGGTAGGTTTTTCACTCTTCCCACCCAGGTTCAAGTCCCCGATGAGATACACATGAGGTAATTGTTGGACTCTCAGTGAGCTAATAATGGGTGAACTAATCATCATGAGTTGTATGTTGAAAACTTTTGGCCTCACTTATATGGGCACACATATCTATGGGGGACAACTATGCTTTTGAAGGAATTTGAACTTCAAGAGAGAATAACAACATCTCAACTTTACCAACCAACCAAACCTTGTTAACTAAAGCCCTTATATTTTAGGTTCAAAAGTTGAAAACTTTACATTAACCGGACAATCTTTGCATATCTAGCAAATAGTAATAATAATAATAATAATCCATTTTTAAACTGAACAATCTTTGCATATCTAGCAAATAGTAGTAATAATAATAATAATCCATTTTTAAGGTCACGACCAAGCTAGACACCTAATTGGTGTATGCGACCCCCTTGTTTATGGGACAATGGACCCCCACTCTGCCCAAAGATTAGATTGATAAAGTCTACGAAGGTATTGTTATCGGACAAATCGGTAAATGCATACACAAACATATCTCCCTAGTTTCACCCCGAAACTAGAACAAAACAAGACAGAGTATAAAACGTTCCCTAAGTTTTAATTGTCAAGCATACTAACTAACAAGAGAGAAATGACATACCTTTTAAATGTCGTTTGTCCTCGCTAGTGTCATCCTCGCTCCGTTCCAAGGCTTATGGGATGCTGAACCTGTAAAAAGACACAAGCCAACGAAGTGAAAACAACAACGTATACTCAACAAAACCTATGTATGCGATCAAGGAGTCATACAATAAAATAAGACCAATTTTATGGGAAATAAATATATCACAATATTAAAGAATGTGGAAGAAAGATACAACCATATGCCTTGATGTTGTCAGGTTCCTTCCAATAGTTCCTTGGTTCCCACACACTTCTGCTCCATGGATTCTGAGATCAACAATCTATCTTGACAAAGCAAAGCTCAAAGCCAACATACAAGCTCCAAAAACTCCAAGCTACAAAACTCAAGAACTTTCCAACTAAGCACTAGCCAACTAACTTTTCCCATGAGAACTCTTCTCCTTTTATAAGCTGAAAATGATAGGGTGAGGAGGTTAGAATGATCCATGAGATAAGGGATGTGACTCAGATCCAAACTGATCAAAGGCCACCTCACCCTCGAAGCTTCTCTTTTAGAACTTTTGAGAAATTCCTCTTTTTCCTTCGTACGAAAATCATTGCACCCTTAACACTAAGCAAACTGCAACGACGTCACATGCCACTGTGGTGCAACTTGCGACGATCCTAGATCGTTGCACCCTTAACACTAAGCAAGGTGCGATGATCCCTTTTTATAAGGTTTCTGACAAAGGAAAAGTATAATTTCATCTCTCTGGGAAAAAATATCTTCATTCTTCTTCAAGGATTAAGGCCATTGAACCTTCTAAAAACAAATGATAGGTTTACATCATTAACGATCATAGGGGTGACGAAAATAATGTGTAACATGTATACATACCCTACCCTCTCTGGATTTGAACTTGTGACCTCTTAAGAGGAAACACATGTTCTTAACTATACCTCGAATTAAGTATAGAAGATACACCCTAGAAGTAAGTAGGAGGTACACGAGTGCATTCATGCACTCTAGAAGTAAGTAGGAGGTACACGAATGCATTCATGCACCCTAAAATTAATTAAAAAAATATTAAACGTGGAAAACCAATTATCCAATGGAAAACTTCTCATTCTCAAGTTGATTCTCATGTGAGGAGTTGATCCTCATGTGAGGACATAAAAAAAAATGCCCATTTATAAAATAGCTTATAAAGTTTTGTGTTTAGATGAGCCAACATAAGAGACAAATTCCAATTTTATGAGTTATAGAGACTCACTTTTTATGATTTCAAAATTTTGGTAAAAATTTTAGTAGGGTAGACGCTGCCTCTATATAAATCCAACTAAGCACTTGATTACTTGGTGGCTAGGTTGAACATTTGAATGCTTCTGTAAGAAATCTCAGAATGGATTATTTAGATGTATACCTCTATTGAGTGAAGTTCCGCACTCACATATGTTACATTCAATAGATTAAAAATTTTCAACAGACTGTCTACTTCATCCACTCTTAAACCCCGTAAAACCTTCCGTCACGCGGAAGTAGTTTATTGCAGGATGAACGAAGGAAATAGGGATTATTTGCGTCAAGAGTACTCAGCCCAAAGTTTTTAAGATTTTCAAGGTATGTCCATACAGTTGTTGATTTGTTGAGTTTATGGTTAAACTTAAAAACTGCACCCGATATTACAATGTCAATGAATCGGGCCATACGATTCGCAACGACTGGTTTGCAACATTTTAGCCCCAATTTCTGTAATGTATGGAAAAGACAGTCCGCCATTGAACTTGAGCATATGGATTCTAGGTTTAGCCCATTTCTGCAGGGAACTTGTTCTTCTTCTGATTATACCCATAAGCGTTTTCTGCAAACAGTGAGGTTGAAATGGATGAAGAATAGGGGTTTCGATCATATAATAAACAAAGAGACTGATATAAGAGCTGTATGCATGCTGAAAGATATTATTAAGAAGCATCCTGGACAGTCCTTGCCGGTGTCTAATGTCTCAAAGAGGCAGAAGGATCTGGGACTGACCATTCCTGTTTTGAGGTTTATGAGAAGATTCCCAACAATTTTTAAGGAATTTGTTGGACCCAAATATAATGTCCCCTGGTTTAGATTAACTAAAGAGGCTGTTGATGTTGATCAAGAGGAACAAAGGATTTCTAAAGAGCAGGAGATGGACTCTGTGATAAGTTTATGTAAGTTGCTGATGATGACCCAAAGTAAGAAACTTCCATTGCAGAGTTTAAATGCATGGAAATGGGATTTGGGTTTGCCAGATGACTATGCGCAGACATTGATCCCCAAATATCCTGACTATTTAAGCATTGTCAAGATGCCGGATAATTTCCCCGGATTGAAGCTTGTCAGCTGGAAAGATGAATTTGCAATCTCTGCGCTGCAGAATAGGGCAGAATCAAAAGAAAAGGTTGATATTTCCTATGAGAAATTCAGAAAGGAAGTACCTTTGGCATATGAAATGAATTATCCCCGCGGCTATGGCTTGATGAATAAGGTTAAGGCATGGATGGATGAATGGCAGAAGCTTCCTTACATATCACCCTACGAGGATGTGTCTCATCTGGACCCTGAGAGCGATTTGATGGAGAAGAGGGTGGTTGGTGTTTTTCATGAACTGTTGAATCTAACAATTCACAAGAGGACTGAGAGAAATAATTTCAGGTTTTTGCGCGAGGAGATGATTTTGCCGCACAGATTCACGAGAATTTTCACTCGCTATCCAGGAATATTTTATCTTTCTCTAAAATGTTCAATGACATCTGTGACACTTAGAGAGGCCTACAAAAGTGGGCAGTTGATTGAGAAACATCCTCTCGTAGCAATCAGAGAGAAGTATTTCTACATGATGAGGATGGGAATCCTTTATAGAAAGGCTGGTACAGATAGGATTAATTCTGTTAAAGATAGATACCCATGTAAGCCTGATGAGGATAGTAGATATCGTGATGATGGCGAACAATTGTCTGATGAGAATGCTTCACTGAATATTTCTGATTCTGATGACAGCATTTATGCTGGGAATGATTACAGTGAGAATGATGATGAGGAAATTTCACAAGAAGATGATGACATAGAACTTGAGAGACGGGTGAGTGCATCTGGAAGGAAATCCGGTAAAAAACATTCTTAAGTACATTTAAGGACACGGGCCATGATCAGCAGACAAGAAAAGGGATACGTATAGAACTCTCTTGAGAGATATTTCTTCGTGTTCAGATCTTGGCGAGCTTATTTCTCACTGCTTATATTACTTACCAAATGTCAAGACCTGCAAATGTTTGTCTCTGCTTTCGAAGGTCAAACCAATGTATTGTTTCTGTTTTTGTTAGAGAAGTTGATTTTGCATCAAAGACTGCTTCTCTTGAAATGCAGAGTGGTCTGCCAGTTTTAATAATAATGGCCATTGTATAATAGAGAAATTAAATAGATTAATACATTGATCTTTAAACTTTCCAGATTGACCACTATGTCGAAATTGACCCTGCAGTCAGCTGTTTAACCTGTCAGTCATTGTCTCCCGACTGGACAAGATCACTTTGAGTCAATGCAAAATGTTTGAGACATTGCACGTGGAGAGTATCAAGCTTCAGTAAGACTGGGGGTTACTGAATTCCCGTTTCACCCGTTGGAAAGTATACTTGCAATTTCCTCTTTTTAAGTCTTGGACAGTGCTGAAATGCAACGTGGATTTTCATTTTCTTTACATGGCATCAAAACTGCATTTTTTATTCTTGTAGAATGGTGCCATGATCTCCTAATGGATTTTCAACTAAATTCCTCAATGAAATTGATTTGAAGTTTCTACTGATGTATGAGAGAGTTGCTGACTCTTCTGTAGCTCTTATATTTGGATGTAGGAAGGTCTATGTTTATCCAAGTTCCCTGCTTATGTTTCTGTAATAGTTGATAAAATCTGCAGTAGATATACGATGGTAGTGATACATCAAAGATTATGCTATGATATTTAGATGCTATTATTTGATTCAAATGACGCCACAAGGAAATTCGGTGCTATGAACATTCAGCCCTTTAGACTAATGATGGGAATCAGGACTTGCTTAAGCATTGCATGACAACGATATTTTTGGTATATTCAGGGATAGTGAATGCAGGCTTGCTGTCTAATTTCTCCCAGGACGTATCTTTACAGAAGAAAAGCCTGGCTTGCAAGTTGATTAGCCACATTATGAAGGGGTCAGTGTTAGAAGAGGGATCTTGTGAAATTCCTATGCAATGGTAAAAGATCTCATTATCGGATGTAAAATAGGTGCAGATGACCTTAGATCTGAAATTTGATTATGCCATTGTGTAGATCCTGAAAACATATGCAACTTGAAAGAAAATGGCGCTTGAAAAGGAGTTAGTATGAAGAAGATATGACCTGGAGAAAGTTTTCAAAAAGGGTTTGCACCAGGTCCCGTCTGAAAACAACAAATATTATACTGTAGATGACATAAAAAGATAAATTGGCTGTATCAGTTCATATAGCTCAAAAAATTAGTTAAACAAGAAAAAAATCACTGAAAATGATCTCTACATGACTAAGATATAAATGTTTGAAATCAAAGTACTAAATTCAAGAGCTCAACAAAGAGGTGCCCCAAAAAGTGGCAACGTGGTGCTGACTGTGCGTGTTGATTGTACGCTGATGTGGCAATGTTTATTGTGCAAATGATGTCGTGTTGCTGATGTGGCAGTGCTAACGGTCTATTAACGTGGCACAAATGCTCACTGGAAAAGGGACGTGGCAGCGCTGCCAAGCTTCGACCTGATGATGTTAGAATTTGGGTATGGTCATAAGATTGAACACCTTAAGACCTAACTCACTATAGACATCAAACAAGAAAACCATATGTATATTGGAGAAAACAAGAAAACCATATGTATATGGGAGAAAACCTCGAAGGGAAAAACTCCATTATCAAACAATCTGTATTCTTGTGTGCACTCCCCTTGTATAAAATGGCACAAGATCCCGTTATAGAGGGATTAGGCATAATTCCCTCAGGAATGAGGACCACTAGCCCCAAACCACCTCATAAATGAGGACCACTAACCACCTTATTATTGAGAAACACAAACCCTTTAACAACCTCATTAATGAGGAGCATTAAGTGATAGGAGTAAGTACAATGTCTTACATGTCCACATAAATGTCCACTAAGTCAAGATTAGCTAACAAAGTGGATCATTCACAATAACACAATTATAGTTTAGTGCAAAAGCTTGCTTTTTCTTATTGTTCACATGTATTGATATCATCATAATGACAATCACAATCCATTAAATATCAATATATCAACTCAACTGAAAACATTACTTGAGATCCTCTCTAGCCTTTTGTTAGGACCAATAAGAGTTCAATAGTACAAGATATCCAAGGAAATACACTATTTTTACATCATGCTTTACTAGGTCCAACCCTTCCCACACAATTCCAAGTGTATTCTAGATCGACCCTTCACACACTTTGTTCAAGGTCAAACCCTTCACACACAGTTCCGAGTCTCGTCTAGCTTTTCTCTTCACACACAAATTCAGGTCTTTTCTAGTTCTGCCCTTCATATAGTTCCAAGGTCGACCCTTCACACACAATTCTAGCCTTTAGGTCTATTCCAACAACTCAGTACCTCTTTGTTAGCTAAAGGGTTGATACCTCTTATTGGAAGTATTTATCCCTATCTATTTGTTAAATAGATAAGGCCTTTCAAAGTCTTTCTAGAACAAAGTATTTAGTTTCTCAGGAACAAAGTATCTACCTCATGCTTGATCAAGGAGTTTACCAAATTTCTTGTTTCTATGGAAAATCATATATAGGTCAAACTGTTGGATCTTTCAAAGCCCGTCTCAAAGAACATGTTTCTAGTTTTTCCCTTCCTATAATTCCAAGGTCGACCTTTCACACACAATTCTAGCCTTTAGGTATATTCCAACAACTCAGTACCTCTTTGTTAGCTAAAGGGTTGATATCTCTTATTGGAAATATCTACCCCTACCTATTTGTTAGGGCCTTTCAAAGCCTTTCTGGAACAAAGTATTTAGCCTCTTTGGAACAAAGTATCTACCCCATGCTTGACCAAGGAGTTTACCAAATTCCTTGTTTTTATGGAAAATCATACATAGGTCAAACTGGTAGATCTTTCAAAGCCCGTCTCAAAGAACATATCGCTGACACAACCCACAATCGGATCTCTAAGTCAGCCATCACTGAACACTCCTTTAAATTTAAACACATCATTTTCTTTGACCAAACCAAAATTCTTGCCTCCATAACCTGGAAACAGTTTTCAAAAAAAGAATTACACCAGGCCCCATCTAAAAACAACAAATATTATACTGTAGATGACATAAAAAGATAAATTGGCTGTATCAGTTCATATAGCTCAAAAAATTAGTTAAAGAAGAAAAAAATCACTGAAAATGATCTCTACATGACTAAAATATTAATGTTTGAAATCAAAGTACTAAATTCAAGAGCTCAACAAAGAGGTGCCCCAAAAAGTGGCAACGTGGTGCTGACTGTGCGTGTTGATTGTATGCTGATGTGGCAATGTTTATTGTGCAAATGATGTCGTGTTGCTGATGTGGCAATGTTTATTGTGCAAATGATGTCGTGTTGCTGATGTGGCAGAACTAACTGTCTATTAACGTGGCACAAATGCTCACTGGAAAAAGGACGTGGCAGCGCTGCCAAGCTTCTGCCTGATGATGTTAGAATTTGGGCCTGGTCATAAGATTGAACACCTTCAGAACTAACTCACTATAGACATCAAACAAGAAAACCATATGTATATTGGAGAAAACCTCGAAGGGAAAACTCCATTATCAAACAATCTGTTGAAAACCATATGTATATTGGAGAAAACCTCGAAGGGAAAAACTCCATTATCAAACAATCTGTATTCTTGTGTGCACTCCCCTTGTATAAAATGGCACAAGATCCCGTTATAGAGGGATTAGGCATAATTCCCTCGGGAATGAGGACCACTAGCCCCAAACCACCTCATAAATGAGGACCACTAACCACCTTATTATTGAGAAACACAAACCCTTTAACAAGCTCATTAACGAGGAACATTAAGTGATAGGATTAAGTACAATGTCATACATGTCCACATACATGTTCACTAAGTCAAGATTAACCAACAAAGTGGATCATTCAGAATAACACAATTATAACACAATTATAGTTTAGTGCAAAAGCTTCCTTTTTCTTATTGTTCACATCTATTGATCTCATCATAATGACAATGGAAATCCATTAAATATCAATATATCAACTCAACTGAAAACATTACTTGAGATCCTCTCTAGCCTTTCGTTAGGACCAATAAGGGTTCAATAGTACAAGATATCCAAGGAAATACACTATTGTTGCATCATGCTTTACTAGGTCCAACCCTTACCACACAATTCTAAGTGTATTCTAGATCGACCCTTCACACACTTTGTTCAAGGTCCAGCCCTTCACACACAGTTCCGAGTCTTGTCTAGCTTTGCCCTTCACACACAAATTCAGGTCTTTTCTAGTTCTGTCCTTCATATAGTTCCAAGGTCGATCCTTCACACACAATTCTAACCTTTAGGTCTATTCCAACAACTCAGATTCTAACCTTTAGGTCTATTCCAACAACTCAGTACCTCTTTGTTAGTTAAAGGGTTGATACCTCTTATTGGAAGTATCTACCCCTACCTATTTGTTACTTATTTGTTAGGGATTTTCAAAGTTTTTTTGGAACAAAGTATTTAGTTTTTTTGGAACAAAGTATTTATCCCATGCTTGACCAAGGAGTTTACCAAATTCCTTGTTTCTATGGAAAATCATACATAGATCAAACTGTTAGATTTTTCAAAGCCCGTCTCAAAGAACATATAACTGACACAACCCACAATCGGATCTCTAAGTCAGCTATTACTGAACACTCCTATAAATTTAAACACCTCATTTTTTTTGACCAAATCAAAATTCTTGCCTCAGAGCCCTATCATTCTTCTTGTATCATTTGAGAAGTGCTAGAAATTGAAAAACATCCTAATAATTTCAATTGCGAAGATGACTATAAACTTAATCAATCTTGGAATCCTGTCATTCATCACCTCAATCATTAAAACCTTCTTCATCATATCGGTCCTCCCTCCCTCCCTTACTCTCTTTATTTAATGTTTAATTTATTATCTTGATTCTATCCTTTCCCACTTTTATTTTGGTCTTCCTCGTCAACCCTCCCCTGCTCTAACTTGACCAGTTCTTGTTTCTAAAATATCTTCCCTTCCTATAACAAAATCATTTTATTATTCCTTTTATTATATTTAATAAAAAGATTTTATTAATTCCTTTGATCACGTTTTCTCAACAGTTTTAATATTTCTACGCTTACAATAATAAAATCCTTTTCTTACTTTTCACGTGTCTTTAGTATAAATCATTTTATTATATTTCTCTCATTATCTTTAATAAACAGATTTTAATAATAAATTTTTTCCGTTTTCACAATGGTTATTATATTTCTATATTATTATTTTAATCTTTTTCACAATGATTATCCTTTGGTTTTTACCTTATATATTTTTATCTCAGCACTCTTTTTTCCAATATTTGAGCTTTTTATCTTTGAAAATGGGTGAGGGTGGTTGGACGATCCACTCGAAATGTCAGACATTTCAAATTTTTTTATACAGTTTATATCCAAAAAGTACAAACAACATTGAGAACTACCTTTCAAACAAGGACTTACTACATTAAGAACTACCTTTCAAACAAGGGCTTACTATAACAAAGTATCCAAAGTGTGAAGAGAATACCTTTCCAACCAAGTTGCACTGAAATGAAAATGGAAATAGATATGGAGATTGGGGAGAAACAGATACAAAAGTTTTCCGAAATGCCAGATACAATATGATGGGGAAAGGACACACACATATAAATGCAAAAATTCGGATTATTATTTATCAATTAATATTAGAAGCCTGAAACTCATCATTGTAGATCAACGCCATTACTATCTAGTATCATTAATCATACTCTATGTAAAATCAATGTTGTACAAGTACGATGTAAACATACATTAATGAATACATGCAAATTGCAACATGAATGGCTTACTGTCATATTCAATGTTCAACTTCCCAGCTGGGAAGTGATGTCCTAAATACAAACATGCAAAATGCATATTTTTTCTAAAGCATTGCCAAGTACTTGGTGTAATGCATGAAGACAGAGCAGAGTGCATAGTAGAAGGGTAAAGTATTATATAATACTAATCTTTTCTTAAGGGTCAAATTATGACTCAATTGGAAACATACAATCATATATAAACAAAACTTATCCCATGTCCCTGCCCCCCAACACATATATAAACAGTTATAGCAGCAGGAACTAGGGACTGTTTAGAAGCTATTACCAGAAATTCAGGTCCACTCTCTTCTCTTCCATATAGAAACATACAATCGAGTAACATATGGCCAGAGCAGCTAGAAAAGCATAGCCACAGAAACCTCAGGCCACTTCACCTTTGGCCTACTTATTTGTCAAAGGGAGCCAAACAACACTGTTGTTTTGTGATCAATATTAAGTTGTGCACAGTGAGTCAGATCATTTTCCTCGTGTAGCAATAGTTAAAATCTTCCAAACAAGATCTAATATTAAGCCTCATGTGCCTTGTCTTGAACATTGTTTTTCTGCTACAGCCTTCTTTATCAACATCAACCTACAGTTCTAAATACTTCCAAGCATCAAGCTTCAAACTCTCAAGCAAACTTCTAGGCTTCCAAGCTCCAAGCTTGAAACCATCAAAGCAAAGCACTGTTGAGTGCCAACTTCCCTCTCCAACAGAAAAACACTTGGAAAATATTGAGTATTGGTATGCTTAAGGAAGGTCTAAGAGGCATTATTTATAAGTTTTGAGGCTCACTTTTAAGGTTAAGGTTTCAACGTTATATATTAGGGTGTTTTTTGGGGTTATTTTCCATCTCACAAAGTCACTTTTTTCAGCCTTTTACCCCCCATGCCTAGGAGTAACTAGAGGAGATCATGTCTCATGGCCTGCAATGGAGACAATGATCCCGACCATGATGATGATCAGCATGTCCACAGATGGCAGCCCAACAACCCTTTTCAGATTGCCTCTTACAACTACAGATCAACCAAGCTTATCACATCCAGACAAATCAGTGTATGGGAGATGGTAAGCCAGTGTCACCATGAGGTATGCTAGTCCTTCTTTCATGTGAAGTGTTGTGTTTAATTTGTTGGGCATGTGGATGAAGATCATTGGTTGAAGTTAGATAATGGATCACTAGCTTGGGAAGTTGTGTTTGTTGTCTTGTTTCACCTTGGTGGTTGTTAGCTTCTATGCCCTAAAATTCCATGCCATATTCCCATGTTTTCATCACCTAGGGAAAAGGAGAAGTATTGGTGGGGCCTCACAAGGGTAATTTTATGTTCCCCACCATACTTAAAAAATTATATCCTGGATCCTCTCATACTGTACTAAACTTCGGTAATGGGTCACGGTCCATTCTCTCGTGAGAAGAAAGGCCGGAGGTTGATGCCTGGCTGCTGTAATGATAAAGGCCACCTACTAAAACCTGAGGACCAGCTTGAGCTCTACCCTCTAATGGTAGTAAGCCCTTTTCTTGATTTTGGATACATATATGAGGGACCGTAGCCCGTTTGAGATGGAAAGATAAGGCTTGAGCATGGGGGTTGCCGTGAGGATGAACATCGAGGCCAGTTGGGGTTCCAGGAAGTACCAAGAGATTGCAGGAGGGTGTCAGGCAGCAAATTGCTCCCTCTGCGGGCTCATGAGAGTGGTTTGTGCTTGGTAGTGAGGTAGAGCCCAGGTTCATGCCACCAATGCTTTATGGGAGACTTAACAACCATGGTTTTATGGGATACTGTCTGTGGCGGGTTCTTTTTGTTGCGCTTTTATGTTGGTTTGGCGCCTGTGGATGAAGGCCCTCCATATTCAAACTTGCCAGCTCACATGAGGTCATGGGTTGGTGTGATTGGCGAAGGGGATGTTGGGGTGAATTGTTCACATGGATTTTATTTTAAGTAACAACTTATTTTGCATGACTCAAGGACTAATGTCTCTTATGAACATTGGTTTAACTTCTCTTATATATTCTTCTTTGTTTTGGATGACATGGTTCTTAAGCGATATCCTAAGTTTTCTGAGATGTTATTGTAATGCTTATGCGAAGTTTTAGCACGATGTGATCTGAACAATAAGTCATCCGATGACACCTGCTCGACATAAGAACTCTCCACATCTTATAACTTTGAATAATGGACAAACAAGTTTGTTGAACAAGAGATTTAGTCATGATGCTTTATAGATAGGATAAGCTATCTTTGGAGAAAAAGTATCCGAGAACACCTAATATGTGGAATTAAGGCATTCGCGGCTTTGTTTTGCAAACAAGGCAATATGGAGAACAGTCGAAAGTCCCAATGGAGCGGGCGAAATCGATATGAAACAGTCCAGAACCGGTTTCAATGAACTGTTTAAAAAAAAATACATAGAATATTTAAATTTTAACAAAAAAAAATATAATTTAAGATTTTCAAATCCATTTAAAGCATTAGAGACAATTAGAACCTTATATCCAAAGTATTATCTGAATATATGTAGTAGCACAAAGTGTAATACATATTTAGAGATCAGAACATAAATACATCAAGGAGGCTCTAAATGGCCACTACAAAAACAAATAATGCTGCTAACAAGATTCAGACCTGAAGTCACTATCTCGGTGATCCGGCATGATCATGATCAATCATCACTATTGCCTAGGAGTAGAAATGGCATGAGCATCCTTGCCCTCGACATCATCATTTGACTCAAAAACGGACTCGGCCTTAGACTCCTCATCATCAAGGACATTTGTGACTATAGGCTCTAAAGTTGCACTAGCTATAGTAGTAAGAGTACGACCACGACGAGGCACACGAGGTATACAACTACGCTTGCCTGCAGTTCCACTGGGGCCTGCCATGTTTGACTCTGGAATTGGACCATGAGGGAGGCCTCATGAGTGGATCTTCATCCCATATGGAGCTTGCCACCTCATCCACACCAAATCATAGTCAACATCAAACTCTGGTGGGTGAGTCTCAGCTACCCAATCTAAAGTTGGATCAACGTCATCCAACACAATAGGATCTAAATCAAGTCTTTTGTTCAACAATTGATTGTGTCTTAGCTGGAGGTTGTACTGCACGAAGACTATTTCATTTAACCGTTTTTTGTTCTAAGCGATTTCTCTTCTACCACATGTGAATCCTCTCAAAGGCAGACCAATTGCGCTCACACCCATAAGCACTACAAGTTTGACTCAACAGTCTAATTGCAAACCTTTGCAATCGAGGACAATGGCTACCAAATGACTCCCACCAATTTGTTGCAAAAAACATAGTTAGTCAAGTTAGTTCAACAGAAATATAATTATAAAGTATATAAAAATTTAAAGTTTAGTATAAACAATTGAACTTTAAACTTTTGAATTGTTACCTGGCTCATCCATCCCTTGCAATCTTTGCTGAGTTCTTGTCGAAAGGTACACATGGCTCTAGTGAAAGTGATATTAGGTGTATCTCAAGCTGCTCCCTCTCAGAGGGGACCATGCGCTCAAGGCACTCATACAAGCTATCTTTAACCTCCCCAGTCAAATTTTATGCAAGATGAGCTCTGTGTGTGTGATGCCTTGGGTTGGGAAATACTGACTGTGCTAGAAAGGTCCATGGTTGGGTTAGAGTTACGAGGACAGGCAGCGATTGGAGTTTGATTTGGGTTCGGGTGCGTAGGGATGAGGGTTTGGGCTTTGGGTTTGTCTGTCTGTATTGGACTATGGTGGGCCTCATGCGGACCTCAATAGAATTCTCGCTGTTAAATCTAAGGGATTGGAGGCATTTGGTTAGATTGGGGTTAAGCGTTAGGTTAATGAACCTTGAGGTTCTGTCGATTTCCAGACCTCAAACTTTGGGACGGAACCGAGCTTGAGGCGTAATGGGGCTGATGGGTTGATTGTTCCATCTGCAGTCGTTGATCTCCAAATGAAGCCCTCGGGTCGCTCTATGCTTGTATGCTGCCTTATTTTCTCCTTTGATCCATAGCCCTCATAAATGTGACAATGGCCAATTTTTATGCGCAATGCACCTGCCTTAACAAGTGGCTCGACAATTTCTAAGTCACTACTTTTCAAAATGTGGGATCATTAACTTTCTTTTTGGTGTCTTTGCCTTCTGGTTTGCGGGCCCACTGAGTTTCATTCCATTCATTAGATGCAAGCATCTTTTGCAAGTTCTTTGATTAGGAAGCCATAGATTGCAATGTCAAAAGTGAAGGATTTCAAATCTAGTGATAGTGGGACTAAGAGGATTCCAGGTATTCTCTATGTTTTTCCTCATCGGGCTCAAAACACATGAGTGGTTGTAAATGTACCTTGATGCTTTTGGCATGCTCTATAGTTTTTTTTTATCCATTCTTGTTTACCAATGTCCTCAAGCACAAAGATTACATACAGTAATGGAGCCTTGAGATCCAAATATGGTTTTGTGTTTCTCCTCTAACATCTTCCCTGGAAGAACATAGTTAGAGGCATTATCTGTGATGACCTAAACAACATTCTCCACCCCCACCTCTATAACAACCTTATCTAAGAGCTCAAATAGCAAGTTTGTATCTTTGACCCTATCAGATGCATCAAGTGATCTCAAAAACATGGTTCCTTGGGCAAGAGACAAAATTTATGATGAATGTTAATATTATAGTGGTTAAGGTGTTACCACATGTGAACTGGCAGAATAGAACTCAGGAAAGCAAGAAAACCCTAATGAGTTGGCTAATAACCCTAGAAACATTTGGCTCAAGAATGTAATTATAGGTTATTAGCCTCCAAGAAAGAAAGTCGGCCCGAAATAATAATAATATAATGAAAAAACACATATGCTCTAAGAAGTCGGCTAACAAATCTGGCAGAACATTACTCATCTGATCGGTTCTGTTTAATAACATCTAGGGTAGGTTTGTTTGATACATAACTACTTGCAACTCAATTGAATAGCATGTGTGGAGGGAGCTAGTCACATTGCTGCGACTAAGCAGTTCAGTGTTAGCTTGGACTATCTCTTAGCTAGGAGTTTGGACTATTTGATCAGTCTTTTGTGATCGTATCAGCAGGGAAAAGTGCACTACCTTTGTTTGGCCTATCTAGCTAAGGTTTGCTAGGAGGAATTCTCAATCAAAAGGTTAAAAGGTGCTTGGAGGAATTGGCCGGCCTATGGTTGGAGTAAGCGAGTATCGTCAATGGTAAAGCAGCACACCATCTTCTATATTCTAACAAATTTTCTTCATCACTCAATCATCGACATGAGTAATTTTTACATCATTTTTATTATGATACTTTGTAATCTGTCAAGTATTCTTCATTGGATGCGACCTCTTTGTGCAAAGAGATCCCCTCAAATCATACATAATAGGGCCTTTGAAGCCCCTCCCAAAAGCAATGTGGCGTCCATGGGTTGGTAATATGGTGTGGGAAACATTGAGGGGATATTAGCATGATACCACCATCTGGCTATGTACTCATAAGCAATCTCTATATATTGTTTCTTTCAATGGTCATCTAAGGTGGGATTATATTGAGTGGGTTGAACTTGAAACATTGGCATTGTCAGAGCCAAAAGTGGTGGGAGGTCTTGAGAAACATTGGCATTGTCAGAGCCAGAAGTGGGGGGAGGTGTGAAATACCTTTGGATGGTATTCCTCTTTTTACTTTTAGGCTGATGCATAGTATTTTCACTTTCAAGGGGAGGAGGAACATAATGAAAGGGGTCTCTAACACCGGTAGAATGAATAGATGGAGAGCCCTCATAATCAAAAGTGGGGTTGGCTGCCCTCATTTGTGCTACAGTCCTCTTCCTCCCTATTTCAGCCTATATAGCTTTTTCCCTAGCCTTTTCTTGTTGGTAGTCATTAAGTACTTTTTGCATCTCTTCTCTAACAGGCCCCTCACATGATTTAACTTGGCCTCTAACACCAACCAAGTGTTCTTTCAGCCTATGAATGCTGCCCCGCCCCACCCCTGCCCCCTTGATGCATTTTTGACAATACTTGCAATACATTAGATCTTCAATCACCTCAACATGAAGCCATGCGACATCTTTAGCTTTTGGGGCCATTGTAAATTTGTAAATTCAAACTCAACGGCTAAAGAAAAGGTGCAATTTGCACAATGCAAGCAATCTGAAAATGCAAAGAAGGAACCTTGTCTTAGACTCTTACTAAGTTTCAAACATTCAACAATCAAGATGGAAAAAAAAAGAGTGGAAAATTTTCAACATACCTCTAGTCCAACTCCTCCAAACTTGAAGATGAACTATAGCCTCCTAGTTGAGATGCCAAATCCACCACAAATTGCCCAAAACACTTGCCCAAGAAGCTTCTCAATGTCGCTCTTCAAGAATCAATGCTGCTCTAAAACCCAAATGCTCCCAAATGCTGAATGAGAGAGGTGTGAGGCACTTAGAGGGGAGTGAGAGTGTTATATAGACTAGAATTAGGGTTTAGGGGATCTTAGGTTTTAGGTTTAGCTGAAAAAAATAAGCTTTTCAAGTCCGCGGGTCCGCTACAGTCGGTCCGGATGGAACCGACCGGTTTATGACGAAATCGACCGGTTTGGTACCAAACTGGTCGGTTCCGTCATAAACTGGTCGGGTGGTTCAGTTTATTGACTGGTTCGAACCAGTCGGCCATCAAACCGGTAAAACCGACTAGTTCCGGTTCCGGTTCCAGTTTCCGGTTTTTAAAACACTGGTTGCAGCTGTTGATAGCCAGATACCATGCAGAGACAAGATGCAACTTCCTCCACCTTGGATGCAGTGCCCTTAGACCCTTGATGTTGGCCTCCATTTGATGATGACCTCATCTTCTAGGGTTTTATGATGATGGGGTTTGATGTCACTTGAGGTACCATAGATGATTGAGCATTACCATGGATGATGAGATGCACCCTTTTCCATCACTTCACCTTGAGATGATGCCACGTGGCCTTGGGAGGCCCTCCTTTAGCCTTGGGAGGCTTGACGTCACCACACACGTGGCATTTATGATAGCTTATTTGCATTTTTTTCATTTGTACAAGTTGTTTGAGGGGTCGGCCCCACTAATATTGTTATTTCACTTGATTATGTGGACAAATGCGCTAGGTTTTCCTAATATAAAGAGGCTAGCGCTAGATCATTTCATTCATTATCACTTCTCACTCACTTGGGTGGGGGGTAACTCTCAAAACTTTCACTATTGTCTTCTCTTTGTCTGTTTCACTCTTGCGCTAGCCTTGGAGGCAGTTCTTTGTGGATACTTTGGTCTTTTGGATGATAAATTTCTGCAATTAGGGTTTTGGTGGTCTTGCTACTTGGAAGAAGTAAGTAATTTTCTGCAATTTTATGGTTTCTTGCTAATGCTAAAGGTTAAATTGCTATCTTGTTGCAAGTTTCATTATCTTGTTAAAACCCTAAGAGGGAGACATAAGTGTTTCTCTCCCTCACAAAGTCTTTATTGTCCAAGTTTGTGAAACATTCTTTGTTAGGGTTAAAAGCCTAAGGCCCAAAAGTGCTTGCACTTTAGGATTTTAACCCTAGCCTTTGATCCTTGACCTAAATGAAGCTAGGAGAAAGGAAAAACGACACCTAGGGCCCAAGAGTGTTTCCACCCTAGGTACCTCTTTCCTCAAAGCCTAAGACCTAAGGCCCAAGTGTGTTTGCACCTTAGGGTTTGGGCTTTACCTTTCTTGTTTCATTTAGTTCAATCTTCAAGATAATGCATTTGTGACTCCATGAGCCCTAGAGGACAACGACACTAGTCTAGAGGTGTTCTTGTGGTTAAAGTAGCTATTGAAATCAACTTTCACTATCTCTCAAACATCCTACTAACATTACTAACCCTAACCCTAGCAAACTACTACTATCTATTGCTGCTGTTATAAAAGTTTGCTACAGCCACCAAAAATTACTTTAATTTGCTGCATACACTCATTTATAACTGGCTTAACTTGCTCAGAAAATGCTTTTAGCAATTGGATAATAATATGCTTGTTGAATGCTTACTTTTCATGGTGAATTGCTACATTTCTAGGCACTTTTATTTGCTGCTGTTGCAAAGTTCTAATTGCTGTTATAAAATTAGTTTACCTCTGTAATTTGCAACAGCCATAGCATTCATTGATTATCTAGTGTCTAAGAGGTCATTAATTGCATGCTATAACTTGGTAATTGTCTATATATTGCTGCAATTTTTTTGTTTGTCTCGTACAGGTACAACAATTACCTCGTTATCTTCTATCCCTCTCCTAGACCTAGACCTAACCAACAAGTGACCAAGATAGGGGGCTATAGACTTGGCTAATCTTGCTATTTGATCCCTTGAGGTCACTAGGGAAGCCTCCCTTGTGGTGGACCTCCTCCATCACTAAAACGAGTGAAGTCTCTACTTAGGTGATAGTGGTAGATTCTTCCATAGTTACACAAGATTTGGGGATCTTGTGAAGGGCTTTGCACAAGTACAAATCTTGTGATAACACAACCAAAATGTGAGTTCTAGACTTGTCCGAAAACATGTTGAAACACTTCTTGATTTTTCGTGAAATGTTTCCACTACCACATGAAACATGGGTTTGCTGTTTCAATTTTTAGAAGTGGTGTTTCAAGTATTTGGAAATGACACCGTACTCAACAAAATATTTACTTCCAATGCACTACCGGGGTCTTATTTCTTAAAGTATTTAGTATTTACTCCTTGAAGGCTTTGCAAAGCCTTATTGTAATGAAATATTTACCCTCAACACCCTCCATTGATAGGGCCTTTCAATACCTTATTGGGTGGAATGATTTATTCACCTTTGATGACTTGATATGTTGTTATGTAAGGGTCGATAAGGAGATGGAAGGTTGGCTTCCTCACTTTGTTTGCTAAGTGTTTCTAAGGAGATGGTGGGTTGATTTCTTTGCTTCCTTAACTAAGCATTTATAAAGAGATATATGGATGGTTGACCTAGAATGGGCATTTCAAAGCCTTATTGGAATACCCCAACCAGTKAGCAGACAGGGTTCAAAGCCTAGAAAGAAGTATTCAATGCTTGAGGGTTGCCTTACTGTAACTATACTTCCCCCTTGAGGTGCACCTTACCATAATGAAATTTGAYCACCACCTTGCAAAGTCTTAGTGTAAYGAAATTTTTACAAYGCCCAATAGGGTCTTTCGATGCCTTAGTGGAGTGAAGTACCCACCCTTAATGATTGGATACCTCTTAGTTAGCTAAGGGTTTCTAAGGAGATATATGGAGGGTTGATTTATATCCTATTTGATAGGGCCTTTTAAGGTCTTATTTCTCGAAGTATTTACATCTTGAGGCCTTGTAAAGCCCTACTATAATAAGTATATTACCCCAATGCCCCAACAAACAGTGTTTTTCAATGCCTTACTAGAACTATGTATTTACCCTTGATGACTTGATACATCATTATTAGCTAAGGGTTGATAAGGAGGATCTTCACACATATTTCCATGTCCAACCCTTTACACTTAGTTCTAGGTTCATTTATCTAGCCTATAGAAACAAGTTCTCCAAATCGTATTCCATTGTCACTGCCTCATGGATGCAGTTGTTGAGACTATCAAGATAAGCACACTCTTAGGGTCTACAAACATAGTGAAAATCCATGACTCCATTAGGTTCTATAGGTCCTTAAGGGTTAGTTGATCTGTAAACAAGGGACTTATAGCCCACTCGCTTCACCAACATGTATCCTTTGTGGAAGTCTCTTCTGAGCTATGTTCTCAGGCTTATATAAAGAGCTCTATCTCAGTCTTGTACAAAGTGTTCTGCCTTAGAAAGGCTACTAAGCCTTTGTTCTCTTCCTTGTACAAGGATCTCGATTCTTCTTTGTTTTTCTCCTGGCTACAAGGCCTCTGTTCTTGTGTATCCTGCACACAATAACCAACTAGCAATGGCAATTAATAAACTCACTATTGCTTAATTAGAAATGTAATTGGTTGTAAACACCCAAAGGGTTCTGAGTTGTTTCTTTGTTGTTGAGCCTCAATAGGAAAAGTGAATGCCTCTACTGATTGTCTTCAAAGCTTGGCAAGTGCTCAAGGTCAATGCCAATAGTGGAAGACAAATGCATTCAAAATGTGTTAATAAAACTCCTACAAGTCCTCCAAGCATTGGTATGCAAACTGCAACTAAAGGTTAGCAAGATAGAAAATGGCCAAAATGATGAGCTCATGTAAAATAGTGAATTCCTAAGGGCTTGCCTCCCAAGAGAAATGGTTGCTCTTACAAAGTTCGGTGTTATTTCCACACTTGTAATCAATTGGTTGTATTGGCACTCAAGCTATTGTGGAAGCCACAATACTCAAGGCCCAAGAGAAGTATATATAATTTCTGAAATTCAGATGTTATGCCAAATAATAAAAAACAAATAAAAAAGAAGTAGCGATCTAATTTTTTTTTTATGATTAACAATTCCGCCTTAGGAAATTTCACAGACAAGTGAAAGTCAGTTTTGAGTCTTTGGAGCATGTCTCCACTAGGATAGCCATTTTCCAACCACTTAGACAACGTGGTCTTTCCCATGAGTGGTAACCTCAATGTCATCTTGCCAACTAAAATGTGTCCTTGAATATTACCTCATCGACATGGAAATTATTAAACAAGTTAGTCATGAGTCCCACGGGATGGTCTAATTCATTATCAAATAACTTGATTGCTGTAATATCTTTCCTTTGCTTGTACCTGCTTGGTGCAAAATGTCTTAAAAGTGGAGCGCATAGTTGAATGAAATATAGCATTCAAGAGGAAAAGACAATGTTGTAGCTGCTACAACTCTCAACCAGTGTTTATTTCTTCCTCCATTCAATTGCCATTAATTTATTCGGATCTCTCTCATGTCGAATCACATAGAGTGTAGACCATGTCACGAATTAAATCGACAAGCAATGTAAAATCGCCCAAGGAGAGATGTGAAGACGTCTAGGTAGGTGGGAAACAACCCAGACAAGTGGGAAAACATTCCAGACAATTGAAAAACGTCCCAGGCAATTGGAAAACATCCTAGGCAAGTGGGAAAACATCCCAGTCAATTGGAAAACATCCTAGGCAAGTGGGAAAACATCCCAGGAAATTGAAAAACGTCGTAGGTAATTGGAACTCGACCTAGAAAAATGAATTTGACTAAGACAATGCCAACGATCTCGATAGACAAAGAATGCCTATAATTTAGAGATCAGATTAGAAACCAAGCTAATAAATTGCAACGACCACTTAATGGCAACCCCATATCTCACATTTCAGAGTAAATCCAATGGTGAGCATCATATAGTTGTTGGCTTCTCAAAAAACACACGGGGATGGATTTCTGCGTGTTGCTAATAGGAATATAGCAGCTAGCTCTTCATTTCCCTAAGGAATTCATTTACAAGCAACATTAAAATAGATGGGAATCCATACATTATCTTAGAAGTGAAGCAAGCATCAAAATCATAGCTTAACACAATGAATTCACACATAGAGAAATATCCAAGCCATTCGAGACACAATGGACATGATGTTTACCCTGGAAACCCAAATAGGAAAACCAACTTCGAATGGGTCTTAGTTTTTCATTCTGGCAATCTATGGTTACATTGCTTTCATGGCTGTCTATGCTTCTTCCTCTCTTGGCCAAAAGACCCATTGCGAGTGAAATTCATGAGAGAAATAGGGAGAGTTGGGGGTAAGGGGAAGGCCAACAATCATGACCCTTCACTTCCATTTCCTTAGTGTTTTCTCCTATTCTTTTTTCTTATTTCATTTAATTCTCTATTTTCCTCTCTCTTTTTTTTTACCTCATTCGTCTTTACATTTACATTGTCTTTTACATATTTTAGCTAACCTTCATAAATTCAAATTGTCTCTTACAGGTATTGTGTCTTTCACCCATTTGTTGATTGGGATCCATTTTGGATCACACCTCCCCATTGAGAGGCTTTTTGTTCTCCAAAAGCTCGAAGGAAACCATTATGGATCAATGTACCTTCTGTCTGCTTCTCTGGAATGTGGCTCTGACTTTGGCTCCTGGCAACAACTCTGATTTTGGATATGGCTCGTGGCTTTGGCTATTGGCTCTAGTCCTTGGCTCTAATTTTGGCTCACTTGTTACCACAATGCAGAAAACTTCTCACTAACTCTCAACTTTGAGCAATCTCCAGATCCAAACTCTCCAGTCAACATCCATTCCCATCTCCCTCTCAGCCTTGGAGACAATCCATCTTGGTAGCCAATGAAGCCAACTTGAATGTTGGTCTATGTTTAGTGTGACCCCAACACGCTATGCCATAACATATCAGTCCCACAAAAGGAAGTGTCACTTACCTTATCTTTCTAGGATCAGTTGTTTCCCAGCACGGAAACAACTCTCTAGTGCCTGCACATGCTTACAAGCACATCATGGAGTTCTCAAGAATTCCTCCAAAGGTCATTGACCTCCTTGCACCAGTCTTTTACACATCTTCAAGAAGGAAAACTTCTATTGGAAGATTGTAGGTAGCAATTGGAATGGTGTGTCCTTGGTTGTTGGCATCAACCCGATGTCCTCTTTGATGGTGATGCATACCTCCTGTGTTGCTATCTCTCCTTGTACAACTTCTTCTCCTTGAATTGGAGATGTAGGCAACTCTTCATCTTTTGTACCCTTCACTCTCCACACCCTTGTCTTGGTTGTGCAACTTTTGAGGTGAAGCTTTGGATGAAGTTGCCAACACTTTGCTTCCCAATGCCCACTCAACTTGTAGTGGTAGCAAAAGTTCCTATTGTTGCTACATGGATTTCTTGACATACTCCTCTCCATGTGCCTTTGAGTTTGTTGTTGGATGGGAGAAGTCTTCTTGTCATTCTTCCTTTGAAAGCAGTCTGGCTTGTGGCATGTGGCTTGCTTCTCCCATCAAGATGCCACTCGATGGCCTTCCTTCCCATAGAACTATGCCCCAAGTGGCATTTCAGTGCATGTATCTCCCCAGTTATTATCCTCCCACAATATTTGCATGCAACTTTTTCCATGGACACAACCATGCAGTGTCCTCCTTCGTAGGAGCCATGGGATCCCCTCAATCTTGTAGAAAAATGGGTATACAACAAATGCAAATCAATTCCCCATCGAAATCAGCCCCAACTTTAAAACTAGCTCCAAATTCGCTCAATCAACTAGTGAATTCTACAACTCCAAATGTTCACAATGAGAAATGTATGAGGTAAAAAGGTAGGGGCTGTGTTTATAAGAAGGGGATTAGGGATTTGGGGAGTATCTTTATAGTTTTTTGGGCTGACTTGGCCCAGTCAACCCCATTGGACTCAGCCAATTCAGAGGTTGGGTCACATTGACTGAATGGTTGAATTGGACTCCAGCCAAGACAACCACTGTTCTGACAGGTTTTGCTAAAAAATCGGTCAGACTCGGTCGAGTCGAGCTGATTCATGTGAGTCTGATAACACTGGTGGCTCCCTCTCCTCCCTTCTTAGATGCCCCTGCAGTCTCTTAGCAGGGTCTACCATGCTGAAATCCAAACAAACCAAGCTTCCAAATACTGCAATATCCTTCTGACCAACACTATAAGAGCAAAGTAAATCTGGTTGAAGGGACTCTTCTGCATGGAAGGGTGATATAGTGGTTGAGAGTACGGTTGGGTGGCAAATTCATCCCGCCACCTTTTGATATGATATCTGTACAAGGGGCTTGTCACCCAACCCAGAGAAGGAGTTGAGGAGTGAACTCGTATTAATGGGACAATAAGATTCCCACCCATCCTCGTTAATGATAGATGATGGGATGGGAAGCAGGGAGGGAGGGAGGGGTCTCCCCCTTCCTCTTCCCTCATGTGGGGGATGCTAAGTATTTTTGACAACAAGATTTTTTTCACAATAGCCTGATTGGCTAGCCATTCTGCCACCTTGTTGGCAGTTCCCTTTACATGCTGGAAGGAGTACTCTTCGAAACACCATTAACACTTGCTTGGTCCATCCACTCTTGTTGGTCATATCCCAAGATGGGTTGCGTGTCTTCCCATTCATAAGGCTGATGAGCATTTGAGAATTCCTATTGAAGATGATTCTTTTGAAGCCGAGCATCCCCAGAACTATGGCTTCAACTTCAGCCTGCTTATTGGTCCGTTCATTCAGAAAGCTTATCTATACAACCGAGAGGTTACCAGCCGGTCCTGGATTTCCTTTAGATGCACTATCGAAGTTATATTCTACCCAATGTAATGTCAGTCGAAACCCCTCCTTTTCTCGACTTTGGGAGTCTAATGACTGTCCATTAAAGGAATCAATAACATTTCAGTTACTGCTAAAATGTTTTGGTAATTTTCTAAATAATTTGTGATTTTACTATTACTTTGTGTTCAACTGGACTCTCTATTTTTATACAATTCAGAGCATTACACAGCATCACTAAAAATCTTGATATTGTCATGCAATATCTTCTAATATTTCCTTTGATTGTACATTAAGGTTATTGCATAAACAGAACAGCATGTTTACAGACCAGGGACGTTTGACACAATTGCTATTAGAAAGCTCAACACTCTTATGTTTTAAGCATGCAATGACCAAAGCCTTCTGGAGCATCGGGGTCTTGCTCTGATCCTTTTGTTTGAGACAACATGCTGCCATGTGATCACAGTAATCATTATGAGACGATCCATTTTAATAATTTTTATATTTGGGTTTCAGTATTATTTAGTTACCACACAAAAGTAGCTCTCTTTCTTCACTCTAATTTCTACAGGTTATTACACCAATTTTATATGTTACACCTTTATCACATGCTGGCATTAACATCAGTCAGACCTAATTGAAAACTACTTCCAATTGCATGTGCATGTGCTTGTCAATTAAAGAGACGATGTTAACTAAAATAAATTAACTGGGAAACTCATATTCTCTTCTTTTGGTTGTCTTTTAATGCTTTTAGTTGTCTACCCTCATTTTGTTAGAAAAGCAAAGTGAATAAAATTTCAATCTTTGGTATATTAAGTGAATAATTAGGCAATCTAGATCTGGTGAATGCTAGTAAATAAAGACAACATTTGGAATGAAGACAGCAATCATGTATAGCAATATGTATTTAACAAACATCTTCACAGACAGGTGTCAACCTTAATAAATGGTTATTATATTGATGTCCACGACTACCAAAAGACATTAGACATACGCAACAAAAGAGCAGGTAGGGTACCTTCAAATTTAGTGCAAAAATAATGAAGAAAACATATAGTAAAATATGGTACAGCTGCAAACCTATAAAGTGGCAGTCAACGGTCAGAAACTAAGTTCGATGCTTTGAAACAGGCCACTCTCCTTTTAGGCCACATGTCCTGTGTTGCCTTGTTGGATGCTAGAACACTTGGGACACTTGTAAGCTGACTTGTCCTGTGTTGCCTTGTTGGATGCTAGAACACTTGGGACACTTGTAAACTGACTTGTCCTGATTAGGGAATGTGTTCTCTGTATGTCTGACACATAGGGCATGCATGCCTTGATGTTGGCCAATGGCTAATGTGTCTTGGTTGCCATTGATCAGTTATTATCAAAGTATCAGTACTTGGATCTTAATGCACCAGATCTAGAATTGATCACTTTGATGATGGTTATCCCCTTGAGGGGTCATCTATGACACCAACAAATGCATCCCTTGGACGGGATACATTGGAGAAGGAAGGAGAGCACAATGGCGATGTCAGTGGTGGTGACATTGATGATTTTGATTCTGAGATCCAAGAGGATGAGCTATGAGATTCTTCTACCCTATTTTGTATTTACCATTGGCATTCACATCTATCATGTTATCTATGTAATACATTTTGATGACATTAGATAAGAAAACCAATGTTCATGGTTCTATATCTACGATCTATGGTGTATTATTGTGTGTTTGATGCATTGTAGTTTTATTTTTTTAAATGTTCAAAAATTTACATCTTTATGCCTATTTTATTTCTGTGATTTTAACATATATATATTCATGCCACGATGTCCCCTTGTGGGGGTGACATATGTGCCCCATGTCGGACATCCATACTCCCAGTGTCCCCATGTCAGGTGACCTAGGTTCTATGCAATCACTGATTATCTCTATCTGCCCTTATAGTATAAAGCCTCCCAAAACCTGCATAAGCATTCCTTTTGCAGAAGAATCTGCAGCTCTGGGATCTCACAAACAATCGAAACTGGCAATTGAGTACTATCTTTTCAGGAGGAAAGAAAAGCAAGGGATCTCTCTATAGATTCTAGTCACAAATCCTAG
>SNQJ01S0025442.1:0-10658 GCA_010110895.2 Picea sitchensis
ATTCTACTTACCCTCATCAATAATGATAAATAATTAATTGAGGAAAATTAGTACAAATAGTTTACCCTTCACCTACATAATCCAAACCCCACCCCTTAATTTGGTTAAAGAAAACTAATTTCCCTTCATAAATAATGAGATTTTGGTTCATAAATAATGAAATTGTACATTGAGATAAAGAGTTTACTTCGATGTACATTCATGTTTTGGATTCCAAAATTTGAAATATATCTACATAATCCAAACCCCTCCCATTCCAAATCTCACCCCTTTGAGTTTACTTCTATGTACATTCACGATTTGGATTCCAAAATTTGAAATACATCCTACATAATCCAAACCCCTCACATTCCAAACCTCACCCCTTGACTTGTTTAAAGAAAACTAATTTCCATTTATAAATAATGATACAGAGTTTAAACTTCTAATCAAGCCATGGAAAGACATCGAAAGATATGTGTAAAGGATTGCATGGCTAATTTCTTTCATAAATATAATAAAAGGAATCTCCAAATACCATTGAGCGGTTTAATCTTTTCTTTTTCACATTTAGAATATTACATACTAAGCTTCCTCAGATTGTGGTTTTAGAAAAATAAAAATTTCTTTGTACTTTGTAAATTTACAATTTTTATCACTAGAAAAGTTTAATTTGTTTTTTTTATATTTTTTTTAAATAGTAATGTAATTACAAATTGAATTATATGTTAATTGTGTTTAGTCCAAGTAATTAAGAGGAAGAATGTTATATTATATATCTAGGTTATAATTTTTGCAAGGGGTTTCACATTGTTGACGAATATCTTGTTAAGTTTGTTTTTTTCACACAAACATGGAAAAATATATTTACAAAATTTGTGCAGAATACAAAAAATTCAAAAATTTCAAGTTCCTTTCATCCAGATATACAAAATTGGAGATACTATCTATATAAGATTCTATTTTCCTCATATTATGCTTAATTACATTGTGCTTGACAATATGTACTTTGCAAAAATAGCCTAGTATGTAAACAAAAAAACATTTTATGTACTTATGTTAGTTAGGCGGATCCTGGTCTTCTAGGTCTTCATTTACCTCTTGTCATTGTAGGGGGGGGGTGTCATGTCTGTAATTCGCTCACAATCTCCCAGGGACAATGTTCCATCCGAAGGTGTTGGAATTGATCTTGTGGGAGAGACATGGTTGGGACAGAATCAAAGGTCTTCAATTTGTTTCATAAGCACATCACATTCATCGATGATTCTCTACTGGTCTTTCCTTTGCTCCACTATAATTTCCATAATGAACAGAACTTTCGATGAGATCCCTCGTAGTTATATTTGCAGGGATTGGACCTTGGTAACCAAATTGTTATGGCCATCCACAGTGACTTCCTTGGTGCCTCTCGAACGTGATAGTAGGACGGGTGGTGAATTAATTTGGGGGTAATCATGATGATGTCGAGGGATTAACGCAAGAGAAGTGTGCGTGGAGCGGGACCCACCTGATTTAAAATTTATATTTAAATAAAACAATTTATGGATCATGGGATATAGTGAATTTTGGTCTAACTATTGATGGTTAGGGATCCTAGTTTTAATTTGATGGTGAGGTTGGATTTCTCATCGGTCTCCTTGTTTTTAAGTCTTAAAACATGGAAGGGGATGATGTTTGTGAAGGCTTGTGTTTCAATCTAAATTCGTTGGAGAAATGCCTTGAGCTAGCCATTAGAAGGTTGATATCTCAGTTTGAAATGGTTGATGATGAGCTTGGAGTCTCCCATTATGGATAGGGATAAAATACCATGTTTTTTTGGCTAGGAAAAGATCTTGAAGCAGCAGACAGGCCTCTGCTTCATTATTTCTGATCACTCCTATATTCCAATGGGATGAAAGCTCTGTGTTTCATCCTAGACTAAGGATAACCCATCCTACTCCTACCACCTTGACAATATCTTGTCATGTTCATTCATAAACGGGAGTTTAAAATTGTGAAAAATAAAATCAATATATTGTAGGTATTGATAGGGTGCAGCGGATCAAGGGGTTTATATTTAGTGGGGAGTATAAAATAGTGTATCTAGTAAAAAGAAGGGTTATTTTTATTAGAAATATGTATTTGGAGGGGGTTAAACAAAAGGATTTTGGGTTGTATTTATAAATATCTAGTGAAATTAGGGGTATTCTTTAATATTCCATGAAAACACATGTTATGTGATAGTTTCATTGGGTGAAGACCTTACACTTGAGTTTGTTGGATTCACTTCACACACACCTAGGATTTATTTTTCCTATGTTTATTAGTCTTTATATAGTCTTCTAAAGTTTAGGTAGAATATTCCTCTAGAAGAATATTCTCTTCAGTTTTCACTTCAGTTTGACTAGTTGAGTGGAATCTAGATGCTGCATTGGTTTTGTCACCATGCAACATTTGGATCATCACTGGATAATGTGCATTGTCAATGGTATAATCACCATAATAGTGCATTACCCATGATTCCCTGATCTCCTCCTCACTTCACTCTAATTCAATCAGTTAACTGAAGACTGGTAGACTAGTTAACTCAGCGAGGTGGAAGTTCACTCCCATAACTTCCCGAGAGACTATACTAGGCAACAATTCACTCCTGTAACTACTAGTGTGTGTCCAGATCACTCTATAGCACCACTATGGCGCATTGGATTCACATCCAGTGTGAATTGGTTGAGTTATACAGAGTATATCATGTGTAAATTATTCATTATTCATTACAGTTAATGAGAATTCTTCCATTCTTTCTCTCTTACTTCTTCTTTCTCAATTTCTCTCTACAAATGTGTGTTATTTTATAGCTAGATATATTCTGTGCAGGTTCAACATATTGACATGGTATCATAGCTGACGAAATGCTAAGCAAATTCTAGACCAAATTATTTTTGCAGGTACCAAAGAATGAAGACAGCGAAAAAATGGAATTCCCAAAAGAATTCATTCTCAAACCTTACAAATTCGTTGCATGGAAGGAGAAGATGGTCATGCATATTTGAAGTAGAGGATTGTATAGGTTAACCATGAATATAGAGACATAACCGAAATCAACCATAGAAAAATCCAAGTATCTAAATCAAATGGATGAAGCATTCAGAACAATTTGCAGTCTCATTTCTCTCGATCTCCTTTTTCACATTCCTTCCTGTAAAACCCCCAATGAAGCTTGGACCACCATGGAAGGTCTCTTTGAAAAACAAGATGAGATGAGGGAAGACATACTCGAGGTGGAATTGATGACTCTGTGTTTTGTGTATTTTTTCGATGCCCAAATCCTTTTTTGCACATGGAAGTTATATAGTCTATGCTTTTATTAACTCTCTTTTTGAAGGTGTTATCAAGTTTTATACATCAATTTTCCATGGGACGACATATGGTATGTGTAATCCTTATTTATGATGATTTATTTTTAATTGAGTAAGTGCAATAGATTAATATCTTTTTGTTTGCTTGAAACAGGTAAAAAATGTGATCCGGCCCTCCATCCAACCCTCCATTCGACCCTGGGAGCATAGTGCAGTTGAAGGTTGGCATATTGGTGGGCTCTCCTTGGCGAATCCAACACATGGGTTTTGTTTGTGCTCAATCCCTCTAGCTATGGAACTCATCACATTTAAATTCAATCGAACTATATTTGGAGAACACGAAGTTGTTGGAGAAATGTTGTTTGTTGATAGGTTTTAATGAATTTTTTTTTTAGAGAGAGGGTCGACCCTTTCAGTGGTCGACGTCTCAACTACATTGTAAACTCTATAAATACTGGAGTCTTTCGGGACGAACAGGACACGATTTTACATATAGAGTCATTATCTTGAATTTCTTTGTAAACTCTGTTTTGATGTTAATACTAATGTTATGTTGAGTTTGTGAATGCGTTTTTTATTGGAGTAGTGCCACGACTGTCTCAGGGACCCACCAGTGGTCTGGGTAGCTTGTTCATATTACTGTATATTTACATTTTCACATTTAACTTTCATCACTTGCTAATTGTGGGTTACTTGTTGAAAATGTGTTATTGTGTATATTTGTGTGTATAATTTGCATATAGCTCCCTGAATTTGTATGTGTGTTACAGGATACTTACAATTTTCCATATTTACTTGTCTATACTCTCACACCTAACATCTTGTTATGCAGGTTGTAATTTATTAATGGGTATATGTTCATAGTTGTTTAACTATGCAATCATAGATTTCTTTCCTTGGTTCATAAGATGTAAATTACTTCACACTTTGGTTATTTAGGAAGTGTTTTTCATAACTATATCTACTTTATTAAATTGTGAAGGTTGATTCCTTCTTGTAGATTTACATGAATTGTTAGCTTTATTTCCAACATTAGAGTGATAGGATAGGAGTTGATTTCAAATTCCTTTGCACGAGGTTTATAAGTTGTATTAATTTCAAGAATAGGCATTGATATCTTCATAATGGAAAATCTCTCCATAGATTGTCTTATTCATACTCTGCATTTCTCTCTAGAATTTAGCATCGAATTGATTCCATTTGAATTGTCAGTAGTGATTAGATGCCACCGTGACGTAACTCTCCACCGTAGACATAACTATCACATTTGAATATTATCACAATGCTCTTTACTTTCAGTTAGGAAAATTAGTATAAGCTTAAGGTTTATTTCATGCAAGATAAAAGTAATTGTGAGTTTTTGAAGACATGCTTTAAGAATAGAGTTCACTTTGAAGAATTGATTTTGAAAGATTGCTKACTTATCCACAAATTGCTTGTTCATTCAGAGAGTTTCTTACTTAGATGAATTGTTCATAGTCATAGATTGCTTTTGAAAAGATGATTCACTTAGATTAATAAGCTTATTGTTTTAAAGATTGCTATGTACATATAAATTCAAGTATATTGTTCAGATGGATTGTAGCTTATTTAGAGTATTTTAAATCATCTTTTAAAGTAGAACTGTAAATTGAAAAATAGTGTTGATCCTTAGGGTAAACCATCATCTTGGATAGTTAATCTTTCCATTAGTTTTTCTTTCTGCCTTGACTCATACTGTGTCACAACTCTAACTCTACTTACCCTGGTCAATAATTAATTGAGGGAAATTGATACATACAGTTTACCCATCATTTTTTGCACCATTGTCGAGGAGTTGTCCAAAGGTAGAAAAAAATTAGGAAGTAGATTATTTATGAGCATTAGTACTAGTTTGATGGAGGGGGAAATTTAAGATGAGAGGTAAGAACCTACACATCTGTTATAGTAGGTTCCCCCAAACCCAATGGTAGTTTTCCTTTTTGTACCRCTTTCATGAACAAACCTAGGGACCTAAAGGGTAGATATATCAAAGCAAATCCAAAAATTTCAATCAAAGTTCCTTCTAACCTTTTTGGAGGAAGGAACACTCCATCTATAAATTCTGCAGAACGGTATCAGAAAGTTCAAGTAGGGGATAGCTCAACCCAAAAAGATAAAAAAGTTTCAGAAGAGACAAAAACTCGGGAAACCATAGATAAGAAAATTGAGACATCAAGAATAGTAGGAGAGGAGGCAATACCACTCGAACTTCATCATAACCAACCAACACAATATTTGTCTTTTTACCACCATCAAGGGATTATAACTTTGTAGATATCATTGACCTTGAACAAGTGAATTCCCTCTTTGAAGGTTCAACAAATATAGTTGTGTCCCAAGTTGAAACAAAAACTTTGGAACCAATAGTTTCAACAGTCTCAAGCAAAGTCCCTGACATCCAAATAGTATATAAATATTCCTATCGAAAGAATATCTTTCGTGAAAAAGAACCTTGGGACACCTCATTATCTCCAAGGATAAAACCATTAAGATATTATCTCTTTGGGAATCAGATCAACATGGATGATTAGGAATATCAAAACCATGTGAGACATGACGAGGGATAAGAAGTAGGAAACCAAACATAAACCACCTTTGGGTTTCCAATTTTGGATACCACACAAAATGTTAACATGAAGAACATCCCCCTCTCTACACTACTCACCTTTTATGGCAAGAACAGTGAGGACCAAGATACATTCTTGTTTGAGTTTGGCATCTTGTGCATAAGTTATAACTACTTGCAAGATGCTCAAAAAGTAAAACTATTTCCTACCACTCTTAAGGATTGTGCGCTTAGATGGTTCATGGGATTATGAGAGTCTAGTATTAGATCTTGGGAAGATATGAAGACCATATTCCTTAAGAAATACCAAGACTGTTGCAAATATAAATATTCTCATAATGATATTTTTAAAATTCAACAATTAGAAGATGAGAGTCTCGAAGATTACATGGAATGGTTTGCTTATACTTCACAAAAATCGAAATATCATGACCTTCCAGACGATGCAATCCAAACTCTTTTTCTTAAAGGAATTTTGGAATAATATCTGGAAACACTTAACCTGATGGAATCAGGAGACATGTCCCATAAACCATTCACTAATATCTATGAGATGTGTAGAAATTACTCGAGAAGTAGGGCCAAAACTGGAAAGGGTGTTCGGGATCTCTATAGTAGAAACTCAAATGGAATTAGTTATGGTGGGAGTACAAGGGTAGAAATAGGAAACCTGTTGGAGAAATTTAAAATTGATATTTTAAGTACAATAGGTTCCCAATTGGACACTTTAAATATTAAGAAGAAACAAGAGGAAGAGAATGCAACAATGTGCATATTTTTTCCATGGTGCAGGAGGAAGCATTCCTCAAGGGAATGCCCATTAGACAACATTTCAATTTGTGGCTTCTCTACTAAATATCATCCAACTGAAAAATTCCCATCACTGCCTAGTTTATTAGTCATTTATAAAAGTGGGGATCCTGGGGAATATTCTTATGCACCTAGAAGGTCATGGAATCCTAGGAGTCAGCCTACATACCAAGATCTACCACCTCAAGCTCCACCTTATTACCAACAACCACAACAGTGGAACCCACCAAATTGGTAAATCTTGTCTCCACAGTATGATTCACACCATCCTTGGTTACAAGGATGGGGAGGGGGACATACCCAAGGAAACACTCAAATCCCACCTGTTTCTATGCTCACTCATCCTTGCCCATAGTTTCCACCAAACATCCAACAACCTTTTCCAGGTTTTGTTCCCCCACCTTTACCTCCTATTCCACAACAACCTCAGCAATTTCAAAATACAAATTGCCCAAGACCAACATTATTACGAGCACAACTGGTGCCTAACCCAAATAATAAACCAGCTAAACCTCTTCACAATGTTGAGCTGCAAACTTTCTCGACATATGTTATTTCTCCTGTTCCATTACATGAGATTCAACTAAGGTCGGGGAAAGTTCTGGATAAACATAAGCCTTCAGTAATCATTCGGTAAGAAGAAGATGAAACTCCCGACTAGACCATGGATGACACTAAGTGGGAAGATTTTATTATTCCCAAAGACCAAGAAAAAAATATCCTCCAAAGAGAGTCTTTGCAAATTACAAAAGTCCCTCCCTATCCCGAGATATTAGCGATCGAAAAACCAATGATTCGACAGGAATTTGACATTATAAATGAATTAAAGAATATCTGTGTCAAAATTCCCCTATTACAACCCATAAAAGACATTCCAATTTACATTAAGGTGACCAAGGAATTATGTATCAAAAAGCCAGGTAGGAAATAGAAGGATCCTCCAACAGTACATCTAATCGGAGAATTTTCTAAGTACATACCAGAACATCCTAGGGTCATAAATTATGCAAACCCAAGGAATCTCGTAGTAACAATAACCATTAATAAGGTTCCCATTATAAAAACTCTCATAGACCTAGGGGAAACCATTAATGTTATGATTGTCACTACCTTAGAAGAATTACAGTTGAAACACTTCTTTAGACCTACCCCAACTATTTTGGAATTAGAAAATAAGATAAAAGTCATACCTCAAGGAATATTGGATGATATCATAGTCACATTAGCATCATGGGAATATCCAGTAGAATTCCTTGTCATTMATTCAAAGGACCCTGCTAAAGGGAATCTCGTTATCTTGGGAAGACCTTGGTTGGCCATAGCCAATGCATTTATTGGTTGTAGAGAAGGTGAAATGACTATCTCTAATGGACTTTCTATAAATAAACTTACCATATACCCACCAACTCAACCTGTTATAGAGAATCTATGGTGGCTTGAATGTCCATATGAGAATGAGGACTGGGAAGAACCCGTGTTTCCTAGTGATCACTCCTAGGCACTTCAGGATAAAACAACAGAGAATGTGCTAAATCAATTCATTTCTTCAATCAGATGTGTTGATTTTTCTCAATATTTTCCCCAATTTGAGTATATGTTTGGTGAAGAATTTCATGAACAACTGGACCCATCAGCTCTTTCTTAAACATATTTTATCTTTGAGATAGATGAATCTGCCATATATTATACCATGCCTTGTGAGATTAGTCCTGGGAAATTCCTACATATAAATTTCAGACTAGATGCAGATCAATAAGAGAAATTAGTGAATGTCCTTAAGGACCAATCAGGAGCATTCACTTGGAAATATACCGATATGAGGGGTATGCACCCCGACACATGCATTCATCACATATATACCCAGGCAAATGTGACACCTATTAGGATACCTCAGAGAAGAATGAATCTGGCACTAAAAGATATAGTGAAGGAGGAAATGCAAAAACTATTGAATGTCGGTTTTATTTATCCAATTTTTGATAGCAAATGGGTATCCCTGCTTGTAGTGGTTCCAAAGAAAGTAACTGAAAAATGGAGAATTTGTGTATACTTACGGGAACTTAATAAGGCCACTCTTAAGGATTGTTTTCCTCTTCCCTTCATTAACCAAGTCTTGGATACCCTGTCAGGAAAGCATTACTTTTCCTTCCTGGATGGATATAGCGGATACAATCAAATTCTAATAGCACGCGAGGATGAGGAAAATACTACTTTCACTTGTCCTTGGGGAACCTATGCCTATAGGGTCTTACCATTTGGTATGTGTAATGCTCCCGCCACATTCCAACGAGTAGTATTAGGGATATTTGTTGACCTCATTCATGACTGTGTGGAAGTGTATATGGACGATTTTACAGTATATGGTAATACTTATCAAGAAGCCCTAGATAACCTGAAGAAAGTTCTTATTAGATGTCAAGAGATGAATTTATCCTTAAGTCATGAGAAGTATAAAATTTTATTAATTGAAGTAGTAGTCTTAGGGCATCATGTTTCATCTGAAGGGATTAAAGTGGATCCTGCTAAGATTGATGTAATTGTCAAACTGGCACCTCCAAAGACTCAAAAAGAGGTGATAAGCTTTCTTGGACATGTCGGATACTATCGGTGATTCATTGAAAATCTTACAAATATTTTCGCACCAATGTTTGGATTTCTTACAAAAGATGTTGACTTTCTTTGGACTGGCCATTGTCAAACCTCCTTTGAAACTCTAAAAGATAATTTTTTTGTGGCACCAGTTCTTAGGGGACCTAACTGGGCCCTTCCATTTTATATATCCACTGGGCCCTTCTTAAAAAGTATCTTAAGAAGAAATATGTGGTAGAGTGGCTCAGGGATGGAAGTAAAAGAAGGTCCAGTATTTCCAATATATGGAGAGCTCTTACCTCCTCTTTATCCATAGTAACCGGTTGGTTGGTTTGGCTCCCTGGGAATGGGAGAGAGATCGGAGTTGGTGATGATCCTTTGGTAGGGTCTCATAAATACTTTAAGTTGTCAAGGAACCTTATTTTAGCACTAAAGGCTCAAGGAATTTAGTTTTTATCCCAAGTAGAAAATCAGGTTTTGGAAAACTCAAGGCACTGAAGATGGAAAAAGGTTGAGGATCTAGGCTTAGAAGGGGAACTTAAAGAGGATATGAGTAATTATGTCAAAGGTCTAGTGGGATCGGGATTTGAATTGAACAATGAAGAAGATTTACTTATGTGGTCTTGGGATACTAAAGGAGGTCATATTTTAGCTAAACAAGCATACGAAGTCTAGTGAGTGGACACAGTAGTAGCTGACTCTGTTTTCTGGTACAATGATTTATGGAAGTGGCAGACATCTTTAAAAATTAAAATTTTTATGTGGCTCTTTCTTGAACAGAGAATACTCACATGGGAGAATCTCTATAAAAGAGGTTTTCTAGGGCCAAGCATATGTGTATTATGTGGGACCCATGAGGAAAATATGAAACACCTTTTTGTTGACTGTAGATTCACAAAAAGCATTTTGAATTCATTACAAAAGGATTTAAAATTTGAGAGTTCTTGGGAAGGACAACAGGTGGAAGATTTCTTTGTAAACTGGATAAAGAAAAGGGAGAATTGGGCAGAACTACCTGTGTATATTTGTTTGGAGGTGTGGAAACATAGAAATTTGGCTATTTTTAAAAATCAACAACTAAATAGGGTTAATGTGTGTAACAATATTCTACAACATTTGGGAGAAACAAAAGAAACTAACTCTCCTAAGGTTAGTAGGATAGATAGGCCACCCCTCATAGACTAGAACTTTGCAGTGGTTTTTTTTTATGGTGCTTCTCCGAATAGGGGAGAAAAGTTTGGGGCTAGAGTAGTGATCAAATATTTAGAGTTAGGCATTTTCAGGCTTAAAATGAGATGTGGAAGTGGTACTAATTCTAGGGGTGAATTACTAGCTCTTTGGTGTTTACTTTACTTTGT
>SNQJ01S0025442.1:11316-30901 GCA_010110895.2 Picea sitchensis
TAAGTGGCGTGAACAAGGGGTGTTGTACATCGAATCCGTAGGTTCGATAATTTGTTTCGAAATAGACAGAAAGAGATATGAAATAGACATAACAGGAAAGCACATACACAAAGAAATAAGCACAATACATCCAACTATTACAACTAGAATCATTTCATCAAGTCACAGGACCTTTGCATTAAATTTCAGTAAAAAATACTCAGATTACATACAATAGCTATCGTCTACCAAATTTCACAACCAACCTGGCTTACATTGAAAAGATGAAATATATAAACGAGGGTGTCACTTAGGCTACCCTACTTCCTAATTGTTAACCCTTAGAACTAGGAAAACTAAGCAACATGCGTTGGAGGCTCTTCACATAGTGTTTTCCAAAAATAGACAATAATCACACCTTTTTACTTATGATTGTTCACAGTTTCACCACAAGATCTGATCATCGATCAGGCTTTGGCATGGAGAAAATATGTGTCGTTGTGTTCCTTTGATCAAGTGTCCCGACGAACATGTGTCTGTCAGGAGCTTGTTGTCTGTAAATAACGGCTTCGATTTTGTGTTGTGATCATTTGCTGAGGGCTGCACGTAGTAAGAAGTTGTTAGATCGTCATGGTCGTTATCAAAATGGTAGCATGCTTCAAAGAAACGTATCATTCAAAACTGCCAAGATTTGTCTCATCTTTAGTGGGTGGAGAGACAGGTGCCAGCTAAACTTGTTTTTCCTACACGTTGGTGAGAGCTATGCAGGCTTCTTTCTCGGCCGTTCCACATTCTCTGGAATGTTTCACGTTCTTTTCTTTCGTCAGTCTCTATGCTTTTCTCATCTGTACATTGGTGTCTTGTGCCTCTCTGACTACATTTTCAACCATGCCATGTTCCCTTTGCGACCCAGCATTGTGGATGCTTATGTAGCCTTTGTCGCTAGTTGTCGCCTTAATTCCATGTTTTCCTGATAAAGTTCGACGATGGCCAGATTTGCTTGCTTCAGTTGCTAATATGGAACTTGATCATTTTCTCTTGTGATATCCGCTCTCCTTGTTCTGCTCCTATCTTTGTAGCTCAATCCCCCAGCAGGTTCTAGCCGTATTGCGTGTCTGAGTCGTTCTTCAGATATCAATCTAACGCACGGTTCTTCTGAAACTCGAGCTTCCATGATCTCCTGGTTTTTTCTCGGCCTGCCCCTCCTCCAAGGAATTTTTTGTTGGGGAGAGGGGGCTCTTACTGTCTTCCCTTCCTGTGTGAATCCCTCTGTTTCAGATTTTTCGCGAATTGATCTGGTCTTCTCTGCAGGTAAAAGAATAGTTCCTTTTATGTCTTTGGGAATGCTTGTCGCAAGTGAGAATGAATCCAAGTCCCTTTGGGGTTTGAACCTTATAGTTTTGTTTCTCTGCGCATCTTTACTTTCGCTCTGAGAGGTCGCCATGGCATGACCAAGGTGAACTCTGCATGCAGTGTATCAAAAAAACGCACAGGAGGAAAGGTTTTGATCACACTAGACTAGCAAGGGAAATTGCAAATAGAGTTTAGGCCTAGTTCTATGACTGGAGAGAATGTCGAGCATCCGAGATTTATAACAAATCGGACATGAGAGGAAATCATGTTGGAGGACAGTGAATTCATGGCAATGAGATGTTCCAAGTCAAGTTGTAGGTTTTCCATGGAAAATCCTTGCTTGTAGGATACAGGTGATAAGGTTTGCTGGTCATGCATGATACAAACGTCGTGATTTTTCATTCCCTAGGCCTCCATGATGAACGAATAATAATTGTTGTACTTGCTGACGTGACCTCTGTTAACCACCTGACTCGACCTGGGGCACGTAGAGACTGGTTTCTCGACAGGACTCGACTTTCTTAGAAAAGACATACTTAAACCTCTTATACAAGTTTTGAATCTAACATCCCTTCCCGTTTTCAAGGGCCAACCAGACACTTGTTGGCTTCAAAATTATGGTGTTACGTACCTGACTTCATATCTTCGGGCACATGGGTCATAAAGTGACTTTAAAATTGACACTAAATGGGAAAGAAAAATGGTGGTGCTAACAACTGGCTCCAACGGGGATGTTATCCTCCCTGTGAGGTAGCAAATAACAGTAGACCAGGTGCCTGACCATTGGGATTTATTTGACTTCTAGACACTGGGAAAAACAACTAAACCTATTGACCAAGCTTCTAAGACATAAGCATAAACTTAGGGCTTCACTTCGGGCTTCAATTTTCTGCTGACCCACAGATTCGATGCAAAATAAAACGATTATTTACAATGACAAGTGACTTAAATGGATTTTATTCCATCAGGTAATGTTTTAGGAACCTGTCATTTATAGGGCCCCAATCAAAACTTTCTCTATCTAATCCTTCTAGAAAATAATAATTTTTCTCGCTGTGATCACAAATTCTGAATGGACCCATCAAAAGGTGGACGAACTTTGCATGCTTCCCTTTACCGTCATTTCTTGTGTCCCATCTCAAAACTATGCCACCCAACCAGAAATATTCTGGCTTAGAACGTTTATCGAAGGCTTTCTTTATCTTTTCATGATGGAGCTACAACCGATTATACACCTTCTCTCTTTCCTGATGCATGTGAATTAGCTAATTAATCGTCCTCTGCGCATCATTTGGATCAGACTCCTGTTCTTGCAACAACTTCCTGATGGGGGGTCCCAGTGAAGTAGGGAAAATTGCATCCATGCTGTAAACGATCTGGAAAGCCGACATTGATATAGATTTCTTGGTGGTGACCCGGTCTGCCCACAACACGTAGATAAGATTTTTATTCCAGGGTCTCTTGTTTTCTTACAGGAGTCTTTTAATAATCCTAGTGAGGCTCTTATTCAAGGATTCTACTAACCCATTTTCTTGCGGATAGTACGTCGTGGAATGTCCTAGGGTTATGTTATAATCTTGGAAAAATTTATCTATCCTTTTAGACTTGAATGCAGTTTCATTTTCTGTAACAATCTTAATGGGACACCCAAACCTCGACAAAATCTTCATCTCCAGAAATTAGATAATGATTGTGTCAGTAGCTTGTTTTGTGGGGATTGCCTCTATCCATTTCGTGAAATAGTGGGTGGTTGTGAGTATCCACTTGTGTTGCGCAAAGTATGGCGGGTTTATCTCTCCTATGAAATCTAGACCCCACTGCATAAAAGGTGCTTCGACTGAGATCGACTTCAGTGGCAAGGGCTGCAGTTTTCTTCTTCTGTCGAAAATCTGACATTCACGACAGCTGGAGACCTCCTTATATACGTCAGCAAAAATTGTAGGCCAGTAATAGCATGCCCCCAGGATTTTGTGCGCGGTGGTCTTCCAATAGTGGTGTCCTCCAGAGTCACATTTTTGAAATTCTTTTACTGCCCGCTTCGCGTCATCTTCCAATAAACAACTCAACAATATTCCCCCGGGATCTTTCCATTAGAGTGAGTTGTTTAGGATGCAGAACTTAACCGCTTTGATCTTGAGAAATCTGGATTTAGTCTTACTCACACCCGGAGGGGCCTGGATATTCTCCAGCACATAGATGATGTTTGCGTACCATGGTGAGTCGATGAACTGTTGAGGCGCTTACGCAGTATTTTATTCTGGGGGGCATTCTGATAGATCAACGATGAAATTCATTCCTATAGCGTCGTAGTCCGACTATGCCATCAAATTTGCAAGACCCTGACCTTTGATCAGTTTTGTAGGCTTGATTTCAAGGTCATATTCTAACATGGCCGCTATCCACTTGCCTCTCCTTCCTTCCAGGTCAGGTTGAGTCAGAATATCCTTTACTGAACTATTGGGTACACAAGCGATAACATGGGAGTGCAATATGTATGTCCTGAATTATTTCAAAGATTTTACTAAGGCATACACCTGATTTTCCATGATGTCATACCTTAGTGGAGCATCACGCAGCGTCCAACTGAGATAGGCTATGGGTTTTTCAAAATCATGTTCATCTTTCTGTAGCAGCACGCTTTCAATAGTGTGTTCTGAGGCAAATAAAAATAGGAGGAAATCTTTCGTAAAATCTGGGATAGCTAGTACAGGAGATTTTGTCAGCGCCACTTTGATATCCTTAAAATACTTCTTGGCCTCACGGTTCCACTTGATCTCGTTTCCCTTCCCGAGCATGCAAGTTATTTGTTTTATGATTTCTACCAGATTTGGGATGAATCTCCTCAAAAAATACACCTTTCCTAGGAAAGATTGTACCTCCTTTTTACGGCGTGAGCTGGTGATCTTCAGGATCCCTTCAACCCTGCTAGGGTCTATCTTAATTCCCTCTTTGGAAATTATGTTCCCTAACAACTTTCCTTCTTCTACCGCAAAGTGAGACTTCTTTGGATTCAGTGATATGCTAAATTTTCCGCACTTCTGGAAAACTCTCTTTAGGTGCTCGAGATGATGTTTGTCAGAGGTAGAGTACACAGTGATGCCCTCCAAATAAATCACGATGAATTTTTCCCTTTCATCAGAAAACACAATGTCCATGGCCCTCTGGAAAGTGGCTCCATCATTCATCAGTACGAACGACATCTTGGCGTACATGAACGTTCCCCATGGAGTTGTGAAAGCCATTTTCTCTCTGTCGTCCGGGTGGAACCCGTCTAGCATAGACATATTATGGGACCCCACCACCTTTTGCAAGATGTAGTCCATTTTAGGAAGGGGATGGTGGTCCTTGAGAGACACTTGATTTAAATTTTGGAAGTCCATGCGCAGTCTTATCTCACCGGTTTTCTTCCTTACATGTACCAGATTAGCTACCCATTTCGAGAACCTCAAAGAAATAAAGATTTTAGCATCGAAAAGATTTTTTACCTCTTTCTCGACCAGCTGCAGTAACATGGGATTTATCCATCTTAGCTTCTGTTTGAAAGGTTTTTGATATTTCTTGAGAGAGATAAAATATTGGATCACTTTCGTGTCATACACTTTCAGGTCATCGTAGCTCCATGCGAAGACGTTCGGGAAGTCTTTCATGATCTTTACATAGTCCTTCTTGAACTTTGGACTGAGTGTCTTGGATAATTTTACCATCTTTGGGTTTTCCTCAGTCCCAATGTTGCAGTCTTCCACGTCTTCTTTACTTGCAGCGATCCTGGGGTTCTTAACCACATCATTCTCGTCAAACAAATTTTCCAGTAGCACCAACCCCTTTGGAATAATATTATTTTTTAATTGTATTATGTCCCTTCCCGCGATCTGGTTTTGGAAAGGGTCATCGTTACTAGGCGCATCCGTGCTCTCATATTCTTCACTGCAACATTCCTCGTCAACATTTTTATTAGCGAACTCATCGCTCATAAGGAGGAATATTTCCACCTGTTTGTCATCACCGAACACTTGCTAGTGTTTGATATTATCAAGCACTATCGGCCTATGCCTGACCTCGATTTCATACTTTTTGTTTGGGAATATGGGGATCTTAAAAACCGAGGCTGAGGTGGCCAATGCATCAGCAATCTGATTTTTCTCTATGGGGATAGCAGATAGGTCATATTCTGATAATCCTTTGAGGAGGTCCAAAGCCAAATTCATGTATGCTCTCAGCCTGGGGTGTTTGGTCTGATATACACCCTTTACCTGATTTATGATTAGCTCGAAATCTATGTGCACTGTTATCCTTTGCGCACCCAATTCTTTCAGAACTTGTAAGCCCAAGATTAGTGCTTCATACTCACCCATGTTGTTAGTGCATTCAAATGTGAGCTTGTATGAGCACAACTTTGTGCTTGCTTCATGGGGGATCACCCATATGCCGACCCCAGCTCGTTCTCTGTTGACTGTGCCGTCAAAACTCATGTTCCACACCCTGTTTTTCATGCGGTCTTTTGGGTCAACACATTCTGTTGTTTCCCGTGTGGTCTCCTTGTAAGTTGTTACAATGGTTGTCGACTCTTCTTCTTCAAAATTCAGGTCATTGTAGAATATAGAAGACCCCACATCGGTGTCGACGACGTATATGGGATGATTGTGTGGCTGCATCTTACTGCTTACCATGTACTTCAACATCACTTCTTTGTACAACCTTATGTCATGGCCAAAAACAGGGATAGTGGTGTATGACATATCCATCTGCAACGTGCCCTTCAACTTCGCAGCCCACGACCTCGAGAGTAGCATGCCTAATTTTGGGGGTATGTTTGCAACGACCACATCCATGACCATGTTATTAGCAAGGATTTGAGCCAATGATACAACTAGGTCCTTGATAAGGCCCAAACACTTGACTTTCCTTGAATCAAAAGAGAAAAGGTCTTTGTATGGCCCGGTGACATCCAAACCTAGTTCGTCCATGATCACCTTCCACATGAGGTTGTGCGATGTGCTAGAATCCATCATGGAATTATCCAGCTTCATGTCGTGGATCTTCACAATAACGTAGAAAGGAGAGACATCTTCGGTATCGCTTGTCTCTTCCACGTGTGGACTGAAAAGGATGGCGGGGTGATCATCTTGAATATTCAGAGTATCAAGGGTTCCCCCCATTTTCATCATTTTAATGATTTGTTCCTGATACTCGCCCTTTCTAATAAGTTCATTGAAAGGGACAGAGATTTTGATTTTATCCATCTCGTGTTCAAAATTGAAAGGGGGACAAGTTTTCTCTACCTCTTTTTTGCTCACCTCACGAACTGTCTCTAGGGATTTCTTGAGGACCTCCTCCTTCAACTTAGTTTTCTCTGTCGCGTTGTCTGACCTTGTTCATATTGTGGAAGGAGTGTCCACTGGAGGCTTCCTTATGGGGTTTGTCTATTTCTATTCGGTAGGAACGTCCTTGCTTCGGAGGTTATACTTGTTCTGGAACTTTATGATGGAGTTTTGATAGCCTTGCCTCAACTATTTCATCTCCCAGGATGGTGCATCATCTGTTTCGAGTATCATATCATCGTCGACCTCTGGAATGAATTCTTCGTTCCTACTCATATAATGATCATTCTCACTCTTTGTCGGGAACACGCGTGGGTTTTTGTCATCACAACAATGCATTTGGTCATCGGACGTCTGGTCGAAATCATCGTCCACATAGTTGTTCTGGAAAGGAGGTCTCATTTGCTAGTCACCTTGATCCCTTTGCTCTTTCTGTTCCCTTTGTCTGATCTAAGGGATTTGATCTCTTCTGAGGTTCTGATTTCTGGGAGGTGGGTTGTTTTGTTCTTAGGAAACATGTCTATTTCCCATGGACATTCTCTCCATCAACTTCTCCATGGTCTTCATCATCATGTCGAATTTATCGTTTGAGGATCACGATGTCGATGGATGTGCATCTCCCTGGGGTCTCTTGTCACCTCGATTGAACCTTGGTTTTATTTTTCCCGACGCCGTCATGTTTACTTCGACTTTGACAACATTTCTCATTATAGCATCTAGATTCACTGATCTCCTTTCTCTTAACAACAGGGCGAAATCATTTTCAAAGGAATCAACATAATGCAACTACGCAGCACCAGGGGGCGGCTTGACTTCTACAGGGATCAAGTTGTACGCATTCAAAACGCGGGCCGAGAATTCTTGCACCATCTCTTCTAGTGATTTCTTAATGTTATTGTATTGTGTTAGCAGCTGCAAAGGGTTTTTCTTGTCTCCCCATTTGTCTACGAACGATGTCTCCAATACAGCGAAGTCCCGAATGCTCACGAGAGGGAAAGATTTGAACCATTTTCTTACATCTCCTGAGAATATTTGCACGAACAACCTCATTTTTTCATCTACATAATCCACTTTTTCCAGGTCAATGAAATAGTTAAACCAATCCAGGTGTCTCTGAGTAGAATCATTTCCCTCAGCGTCGTAGATCCTAATCCTCTGGCTATAATTTTGAGGCAAGTCATGCAATTGTGAAGGCAGGATGGGGGGAGCGAATCGGACAGCCATAGTGCTAGGAGGATTCATATTCTGAGGGATATTATTTTATACTAGGGCTCAAAATTTCTTTGGGTCGAAAACAGTCTCGTGCAAACTGGTCTCTGACTTCGACCGGAACAACATTTTCTCAAAGAATGCATCAAACTCAAGGTCATCAATTCTCTGCGCACCGTCCTTGGGCAAGGACAGGCTTCTTTCTAGTTAGTAGAATGAGTCCGGTGCTTGCTCTCTAGACTTGTGCAAAATATTCTCAGGGTCATACACAGGTTCCAAGGGGTTTGGGCCAAGATTCTCTCTAGTGTAAATCATCTCCGAAGAATCTATTGAGCTAGGTTTGGTTTGTTTGGATTGGAGTCGCTAGGGTAAGGATTTCAGCCAGTGTGGATGTTTTCCCCTCTGTTACCCTCAAGGGTCAAACTACAATGTTGCCATTCTCCTCGGGAAAATCTATTCAATTCCGTTCCCCGACAACGACGCCAGAATGTTAGCACTCTGTAAATATGTTCGCCTAATAAACAGACGACGAAGGTAACTTTTTCAACCAATCTTTGAGACCTAAAACTAGCCTTTCAAATATGGAGAGGGCTCTCTTAGAAATGGCGCGGTCTCTGCACAGGATATGACTTTGAAAACACTGGTTATATTTAACACCTATGATAAAATAGGTTCTGGTTATATTGGCTAAGGAAGGTAATACTTGGGCTGTGGGGTCAATCTGAGGAAGAGACGTGACAAATGATTCAGTGATTGGACTCGAGAGGATAATTCTAGGTGAGAAACAACCTTTAGTGTAAAATCGTAATGTGCGGTAGGAGAAATTATAGGAAGTAACTCAGCAGCACCGCTGTGGACGAATTCAGAGTTAGCTTTAGAGGAAAACATTTTTTCCAAGTGGCACGAACAAGGGGCATTGTACAATGAATCTGTAGGTTTGATAATTCATTTTGAAATAGACAGAAAGAGATATGAAATAGAGATAACAGGAAAGCACATACGCAAATAAAGAAGCACAATACATCCAACTGTTACAACTAGAATTTTTTCATCAAGTCACGGGACCTTTGCATCAAATTCCATTAAAAAAAACTCATATTACATACAATAGCTATCGTCTACCAAATTTGCCAACCAACATGGCTTACATCGAAAATATGAAATACATAAATGAGGGTGTCGCTTGGGCTACCCTACTTCCTAACTACTAACCGTTATAACTAGGAAAACTAAGCAACATGCGCTAGAGGCTCTTCGCATAGTGTTTTCCAAAAATAGACAATAATCACACCTTTTTACTTATGAATGTTTGCAGTTTCTCCAAGGGATCTGATCGTTGGTCAAGCTTTGGCATGGAGAAAATATGTGTCACTGTGTTCCTTTGAGAAGGTGTCCCGACGAACTGGTGTCTGTCAAAAGCTTGCTTTATGTAAATAAAGACTTTGATTTTTGTGATGTGATCATTTGCTGAGGGTTGTGCGCAATAAGTAGTTTTTAGATCATCGTGGCCATTATCAAAATGGTAGCATGCTTCATAGAAACGTATCATTCAAAACTTCCAAGATTTGTCTCATCTTTAGCAGGTGCAGAGATAGGTGCCAACTAAACTTGTTTTTCCCACGCACTGGTGAGAGCTACGCAGGCTTCTTTCTTGGTCGTTTCACATTCTCTGGAATGTTTCGCGTTCTTTTCTTTCATTAGTCTCTATCCTTCTCACAACTGTACAATGGTGTCTTGCACCTCTCTGAGATTCATTTTCAACCATGCCACGTTCCCTTCGCGATCCTACATTGTGGATGCTTCCGTAGCCTTTGTCGCTAGTTGTCACCTTAATTCCATGTTTTCCTGATAGAATTCGGCGATGGCTAGCTTTGATTGCTTTAGTTGTTGACATGGCACTTGCTTATTTGCTCCTACGATATCCACTCTCCTTATTCTACTCCTGTCTTTGCGGCTCGATACCCCAATAGGTTCTAGCCGGATGGCGCATCTGAGTCATTCTTCAGCTATCAATCTAACACACGGTTCTTTTGAAAATCGAGCTTCCATGATCTCCTAGTTTTTTCTCGGCCTGCCCCTCCTCCGAGGAATTTGTTGCTAGGGAGAGGGGGCTCTTACTATCTTCCCTTCTTGTGTGAATCCCTCCGTTTTAGATTTTCCATGAATTGATCTGGTCTTCTCTGCAGGTAAACAAATAGTTCCTTTTATGTCTTTGAGAGTGCCTATCGTAGGTGAGAATGAATCCCAGGCCCTTTGGGGCTTGGACCTTACAGTTCTGCTACTCTGTGCGCCTTTTCTTGCGCTCTGAGAGGTCACCATGGTGTGACCAAGGTGAACTCTGCACACAGTGTATCCAACAAACACACAGGAGGGAAGGTTTTGATCACGCTGGACTCGCAAGGGAAATTGCAAATAGAGTTTAGGCGTGGTTCTACGACTGGAGAGAATGTCGAGCATCCATAATTTATAACAAATTGGAGAGGAGAGGAAATCATGCTCGAGGACAGTGAATTCATGGCGACGAGATGTTCCAAGTCAAGTTTCCATACCTCTTATACCTACCCATACCTCTTATGCAAGTTTCAAATCTAACATCCCTTCCTGTTTCCAAGGGCCAACCAGACACTTATTGGCTTCAAAATTATAGTGTTACGTACCTGACTTCACATGTTCGGGTGCATGGGTCACAACATGACTTTAAAACCGACTCTAAATTGGAAAGAAAAATGGTGGCACTAACAAGTCCTAAAGGAGAAGCAACAAATTTTGAAAGGATGGAAATTAATTAAGATAGTACTTTTTGTTAAGGAAAAGACTCAGATCTTTTTTGATCTTTTGGTCTAGATAGGTTTTTTTAGGATTGTTGATACAGTTTTTGATACTTAGTGTATATAGCACAGATGATGTAATATAATATTTTGAACAGAATGAATGGACTATATTATTAAAGGATCTAACAGTATCTGATCCATTTTGATATTATTGTAACTAAAATGTTATATTACCTTAATATAAGTTTTTTCTTGTCTGAAAAAAAATTAATAAAAGCCTTTGCTCAAGAAAAGAATAGTAATTGAAGGATTTAAATTTTGATACTTTTAGCTTTTAACCAATGATAGATTAAGGTTACTATTTCCCAGTCAATTATTTTTTTAAAATATTTTTATAAAAATACTCAATTTTCAATATATTAAATATTGAAAAAGAATTAGAAAATATTATCAAATACAATTATAGAATTGGATTTTGACGAAGACCCTCTCCCTCACCCGGGGTCCACTTGACCTCCTGGTCAAGTATCGTTCTAATCAGGAGTTGAATAAACTCTTTGGGCTCTGTTGAAGCCCCTGTTAATGTTCATGGGTCCTCAATCTCCTCAGACACAAGTTCCTCAAAACACGCGGGATCTTACTAAGACCTTCTCTTTTCTAGTAATTTTGGGCCCCTATCCCTCTTCCTCAAGCCAAATTATCATATGACCAAAGACTGTGACCAGGCACTAGTCAATAACACACTATTTTGGTGCCTCGGCGATTTCTCCAAGCCCCTTTTCTTTTAAAATCAAAATCGACCTTCAACACCTTCTCCTCTTGTGACAATAGCATGTGACTGAAGGATGTGACCAAGCGCCAAGACAAAAGGCACTAATTTGGGTTAGACGTTTGATAATTTTGGATCATGTCCAAACACACACAACATCCACAAAGTGTCGATCGTGGAAAAGGAAGATCAAAAGGCTCTCCTCTCTCAACGGATCAACAACTCATATTTTGTTTTTGGGCTTTGGCGATTTATTCACAACGCCCTTTCCACAACTTTCCCATATCGCCGAAAAGTTAATTTCTCCAAACCTCAGATCAATGGTCCACAAGCTTCGACCAAGTGGACAATTCATATCAATTTCCTTCAGCCTTAGGTGAATTCTTTTGGCTACACTGATATGCGCACAACACTTACAAAGTGTTGGGTGCCAAAAAGTAGTAGATTTTATGGTCCCTATTCATCCACATGTCCCCTTCTAGATCAATGGCCAAAATGCCTTTAGGACTCGGGGGATTTCTCCCTGTCTACACAACAACGTGAAATTGTCGAAGTGAAAATTCCTCGAACTCTATATCTTGCGCCATGTGTCTTTTCCAACAGATGGTTAGGATTAACTACGACCTCCAAGCCTTTGGGAGTCCAAACTACGTTGCATTCTATTTTCCTCGGAGTGTCATACCTCTAGATCTATTGTTGTGTTTCCTCCTATGATCAACGATCCAGATCTACTCTGGACTTTGGGACTTCGGAGAGATCGACCTTCTCTTCCTCCAATTCTCCCAAATTACTTATCCTTCAGATATCCTAATCTATCTCCACGTGTCTTTCCAAATGGATAGTCCAGATGAATTCAGGACTCTAGGCTTTAGGATTCTTGGATGCTCCAATCTGTTGTTTCCCTGAACCTATGAGCTGACAGAGGGTCTAATCTTCTGCCATGTTTCCACAACTTTGGATGGCCTCCAGGTATTCTCACCCTAATGAACTTAAGTCCTCTGAACCTCAAAATAACGGAGCTCAAATCCACGCTCCACGTGTCCCTTCCAACGGACGACCAAGATTCACTCCGGTTCCCATCTCTTCGGGAGTTCTTGACTCACCTCAACCTATTTCTTCCATAGTAATGTACATATGGACTCCTAGATCTATTGACACTTGTCCCTCTCAGATGGATGGTTTAGATGGACTTCGACTCTTTGAAGCTTGGGAGTCCCCTTAATCGATTTTCACATATCTCCCAAAGTACTCTGTCATCGGACTTCCATATCGAACAACATGTGTCCCTTTAAATGGAAGGTCCCGATTGATCTCAGACTTCATGAATTTGGTATACCCATCTCCTCTAAGTTCAAATATATAAAATCCTCGGAATTGCGAAGTCCGAAGGATACTCAGGGTTAAATCTCACGCAACATACCTGGATCCGACTATTGTCGATCCACTCGTTGAGATCCTATGGCTGGGATATATTCTCCTTTTGCGCGTTCCTACTCCTGTATGGACTCAGATCTAACTGTCCAAAATTCTCCCGCTAGTAGATCTTACAGTTGTTGTTGCCTCTCCTCCTTTTCTCTGTGGATTGATCTAACGACTTAGGTTGAATCTTGCAGTTGATCCAATGGTTGTTGTAGTTCCACCCTCCTCCGTTGTTGTAATTTCCTTCGGATGAAGTACTTTCTGAACTTTTTCAAAGGTTTGGCATTTGATTCTTTCTCTATTAGCTAACCGCTCGGCCTCAACCTCTACTACACCTCATGAACTCTTAAATCCTTCGATGGTTTCAAAGGACCTTGGCCTTTGAAACTCCCTCTGCAATTCCTAGTAACTTGGCTTCTACTTGCGCTATTTGAATGATATTCCTTCTGATATTTCATCAACTTCAAGGGACTTAGGTCCCGGTGCACACTTCCACTGATTCTACAAATATGAACTTGAAAGGTTTCTCTCCTTCTGCACTCCTTGCAGAATCCTCGTGCACAATGGCACTATCTCTCCTGAGATTATAACTCACTCATATTTTAAGGGTCTCAACCCTTTGTTCCTCCCAAGGAATTATTGTGCTCTCATGGCACTCTATGATCGTACTCCTGAGCTTATGGACTTTGAAATGGTCCCTAGTGCATTCCTAGCATTGGCTTCTCTTCGAGTCTTGGACTCCAAAGACTCCAACCACACACTCCTTGCGCTTGTCTCCCCTGAGACTTTCTCAACACCTAACTAAGTGTTGTCCAAGTGCACTAGTGAACTCTTTAGGCTCACTAGTGCACTCCTTGCATCCCTTGCAGAAATTATCTCTAGAGTGTTCAGTAACTATGGTCTTCCTTCTCTTCCAACTAACTATCAGAGTGTTTAGTAACCCTGATGTGCACTCCTTGCACTATTCCTTCTGAGGTTCATAATGATTCTAGTGTACCCACCTAGCATGTTCTTCTCTAAACTCACAATAGAGATCAAGTGCATTCATTACGTCGACTTCACAGAGTTTCAATACTCTGGTGTGCACTCCTTGCACTAGCCTAAGAGCCCATAACTACTAAAAAATGTACAATGATAGAGAAGTCTATCTAAACCTGCAAATATAACCTATTTTCATAAATCTACAACATGCATGAATAAATATAGAAAAAACATGGGGTAAAGGAGGGAAAAGGGTAGGGGTTCAAACCTAGGTTACAACAGATACCAATTCTGAATATTTTGTTTATGAGTACCCCACCAACGTGCAGGTGTATATTTCAAAGAAATTTCTAAAACTGAAAACCTATGACTTTACAAAACTTCTAACTCAAACTTTGTTAAAACTTATTCTAAATCGTTCTAACCATAAAAAGTTGGAGGTTCTATTACCTTTGTGCCAACCCATCTTATTGCGTGTGTCATTCTTGCACATCTTCTGGTAGATATCTCATGCAAGCATTTTTGCCAATTCTTCATTCTCGTGTCAAAATATGAAGCACAAGAATTAATGCTTCTCCAACTAAGCATTTCATCTATTGTTGGGTTAACATAATATTCCTCACACACGATAGTTCTGTACAACTAGTTTATCTCTTTTGTGATGAAGTTCTTTGTCATAGGTTCAACATATATTTATCCTTCTAAAGGATATAATGGTGTAATGACTCTATATTCTCTTGATTCAAAAATCATTTTCCTAGTCTTCAATTTGATGATAGTCTGATTGTCAAAATCCCAATCTAATCCCAATCATGTTGGATAAGGTGTAGTATTATCCACTATATCAATTACCTCAAAGTCGTCCATACTGCACACATCATGTAAAACCATCGGTATGCCCTTCAATCTACCAATTGGTATCACTCTATGTTTATTTTCCAATTTTAGTTGAATAGGTGAATATCCCAGTGTAGGTTCCCCCACACATTCCCATTTTTTCTTAGGAAAAACATTTACTTCAGACCCTAAATCTAATATGATGTCACCCATGTTAAAATATCCAATATTTGCATTCAATTTGAACTCCCTATTTTTTCTTGTATTCCTACGGACATGATTTAATTTCTTCTGTTCTAGATGTATCTCTTCTCCAGAATAACATTTTTCTAACAAACCTTGTAACATTTGTATAGATGATTTATCATTCAATAACTTTAAGCAAGACCCCAAAAAGTTACTTAGATTACTTAATTTTTCTTAAGACTAGTCTCTACTGGTATCATCAAATAGATGAGGCATATCATATATTGGTACATCATATCCTAGCTTTGTACTTGAAGTAGAAGCAATATCCTCCTTCAAAATCTATTGTCTGGCCTCCTTGAATGTCTCATTTTCCTTCCACGCATCAAAATGTTGTTGAGGTGTTGTATTCTTTCTGACCCACTAGTTTTGGTTCTGATCCTGTTTTGCTACATCTTCTCCTATCTTGGTTCCACCTCAAGTAACTATATTGATCTTCTTCCCATCATTTTCTCTATTTTCTACAACAATCCATTGAACATTCTAATTATTACGATTCCTMTTTTCATGTATCTTTATCAGAAGTGTCATAGAATATTATGTATTATCATTTGTCACACTACAATACATACATGTCGCAGGTGTCTGTGGACAATCTCTTGCATAATGTCCAAGTTTCTGACAATTKTTATAGGTTACTGGTCCTCTACCTCCTCCAAATYCTCTTCCTCCATGGCCTCCTCCTCTGAATCCTCCTATGTTTCATTGACTGTCTCTGCATGGTGTATTATAATGTGGTACCTAGTTATACTAAGGTGGTGCTGCAAAATGTTGTGCATTATTATACTGTGGTGGCACTGCAAACTATTGCACATTATTATATTGTGGTGGCGCTGCAAATTTTTGTGCATTATTATACTGTGGTGGCGCAAAAAACAGTTGTGTGTTATTATATTATTGCGCAGGTGGACCTGTCATAGGTTCAACTTGCATCCTATATGCATATGAGGTCCTCTCCTTCATCATTTCCAATGTTTTAAAATCCTTGTCTTCATGTCCTATAGACTTGCAAAAATTGTGGAATGTGCTCTTAGGCATTGTTTGATACTTTTGCATCATGGGACAATGATAGGGATCACGTCCATGTGTTCTACGTATTTCACACTATGGTCCTTCTATAGGTAAAGGATTTGGAAATCCTTCTCCCAAGTACTGCACAAGTGTTGTGCACTCATTATTATGATGTCCTCATGTTTTTCATAAAGTACACGAGACAATTTTTCTTTTCTCCTTTTCTTTGTTCTAATTCAACTGAAATGTCAAATTTTTTAGATTTTCTCTCAACTCTTCTACGAATGGATTTGTATGTTTATATTGATTTTGTTCCAATTGTAAGGCTTCTTACAGAGCCTCGTCCTGAATCTTGAACTTTTGTTGCCTCAATGTGTACTTAAGATGTGGCAATAATGAGTTAATGAATAAGTGCCTATGTTGCATATATGTGATGGGGTATTTCAACTTACCTTTCAATCGCTTGAACTTCTGGTCAATCTCCCAAACTGACTCTCTTGGTTTATTTTTTAATTTACATCATTTCATTCATGTATTGATCCTCTAAACTTGGTCACTGGTATTCATTGATTAATACCTTCTTCATTTTTGTGATGGTTGTAGGTGCTCCTTGTGGGTTGTTTATTGTGAGGCCCATATACCAGTCCAGTGCACGGTCTCTGAATGTAATTGCAAGTTGAGCTACTTTTGTATCTTCATCTGTGATCTGTTTGGCTACCCAAATCTTCTCACGAATGAATAAATGATTATTTGGGTCCTCCGACCCTTCTCCATGAAACTATGGTAACCAAATAGTTGGATCTTGTCCTGCCATTGTAAAATTTGTTCTACCTCCTCCATGTGGTGTAGATAACTGACTACTACTAGTTGAATTTCTACTTCCACTTGAATTTCCATTAGACCCTCGTCCTACTAAAATCCTTCTGCTACTGATTGCTAGTTGTATAAATGCTTCTTTATCTTCATATGTCTTATTCACACATGGAGTTATGGGTTCCACACTAATTCTTATCTGGAAAGGAGATCCTTCTTCTGCGTCGGACCCTTGACCTCTATTTTTTCTTTCATATTTGGCACGCAGGATTTTTTCAATATTCCCCATAACATGAATATCCTCTACATCCTCTTCATCATTGTCCAAGCCCTCTCGCTCGATTACTACCCTCTTTTTCCTATTGATCTTATACTGGTAGGGTTTTCTGTTGTGGGTTGTTCCCACTCTTTCCATTATTTCATTGGTTTTTTCTTCATCCATCATAATAGGTTCCATTTCTTCCTTGTTCTGACCTCTATCCAGGTCCTTATCCATATCTTAGATCATCCTTAGTGCTTCCTCCAGTTTCCCCATACATGCAAAGTGATTTAGATGTTTGAATCCATTGTCATCACATTGCAACAATATGGTTATTTTCATCACATTGTGATGACGAGGTTATGTTCGTCACATTGCGACAATATGGTTATGGCGAGTCATGTTCATCACATTGCGACAATATGGTTATATTCATCAAATTGTGACAATATGGTTATGACAAGACATGCTCGTCACATTCCGAAAAATATTGTTATGGCCACTCATGTTCTTCACATCGCGACAATATTGTTGTGTTCGTCACATTGTGACAATATGGTTATGGCCAACCATGTTCAACCATTGTCAACCATGGTCAACCATAGTCAACCATGGTCATGGTCAATCAAGGTCAACCATATTTATGTTCGTCACATGGTATGTTCAACGTATATGGCTAGGTTCGTAACATTGCAACAATATGGTTATGTTCGCCACATCATATGTTTAGTGTATAAGGCTAGGTTCGTCACATTGCAACAATATGGTTATCTTCGTCACATTGCAAGGGAGGGGATAAGTTCACCAGATTATGACAACAAGATATTTGCATCACAATATGATGACAGGATATTTTCATCACATTGCAATGATGGGGCTACGTTCTTCACATTGTGACGACAATATATTGTTTATCACATATCGACGATGACGGGGATATTGCCACGAGAGGTTTATGTTCATCACATTACAATGACATGTCATTTAAGTAAAAAGTAGCAATGTCATGAACATAAATGTCGTATGTTCATCATATGTCAAATGGATATGTGATGAAAATAAATGTTGTATGTTCATCACATAGCGATGACAGGATATTTATTTCGACAATGGGGTGATGTTCATCACATTGCAACAATATGGTTATGACAAGTCATGTTCATCCCATTGCGAAAATATGGTTATGTCCGTTAAATTGCGAAACTCAACACAATGTTCGTCAAATTGAAAGACTCAACACTATGTTCGTCACATTGGAACAACAAATTGTTTACTAAGTTATAGTTATTATAAGAGAATTGATAACAAATCATATGGATCTTTGTAGATGATGAGTTATATTGTTCTAAGGACGTTGATAACAAATCTACTTGATTTATACATTATAGATGATAATTTATATTTGTCATAAGAACATTTAAAGGAAATCAACTTGTTTTACCATGCAGATGACAATTTAATGATTTATTATTGTTATAAGGATTTATTATTGTTACAAGTCTCCTACCGATAGAAAACTTTCATTCAAATCCATATTGAAACCATTAAAATAAAGAGGAGTGTTATGATCATTTATAACTATATAAACTATATTTTTAATTATATATTNAAATCAACTTGTTTTACCATGCAGATGACAATTTAATGATTTATTATTGTTATAAGGATTTATTATTGTTACAAGTCTCCTACCGATAGAAAACTTTCATTCAAATCCATATTGAAACCATTAAAATAAAGAGGAGTGTTATGGTCATTTATAACTATATAAACTATATTTTTAATTATATATTATATAGTTAAAAAAAGACTAGAAATTTTTAATATATAAATAATTAAAATAGTGTTTATTACTATTATTACATTGAATAGAAAAATAAATAAAAAATTAAAATATAGTTTATTACTATCATTCTATTAAGAAATACATATTTAATAGAAAAATATAAAAACTAAAATACAATTTATGTATTCATATTATTTTATTAATAAATATTTGAAAAAATATAAAAATAAAAAATTTGTAGTTTTTTTCAAAATTAAATATATTTACAATTTTTTAAAGATGGAATAACAATTTAACTTGGTTAAAATATATTAATACACTATTAAAATAATATATTAATAAAGTAATAATACATTATAAAAGTATTAATATATTAATATTATATTAATATAAATTAAAGTATTAATTTATATTAATACACAATGTAACATATTAATTGATTTAATAAAATAAAAAATACAATTTTGATGTTTTGAGATAGATCAAAATTTGTAAGGATAAAATTTCATTTAATCAATTTTTAATAAAAAAATTATTTAATTTAATAAAAAATTATATTGTAAAATGATTAATTTTATTTACAAATAATAATTACTTTTAAAAATATGAAATTATAAAATATAAAATTATATTTAATTAATTTATTAAAAATTCAATTAAAATTATATTTAATTAACTTAAAACTAAATATATTTAATTTTTTAAAGATTAAATTTTTTGAACTTATAAAATTTAATTATATTAAAAATATGATTTAAAATTATATTAAAATTTTATAAGATTTAAAATTATATTAAAAATAAGATTTAAAATTATATTAAATTTTAAAGTTAT
>SNQJ01S0025442.1:42103-60221 GCA_010110895.2 Picea sitchensis
AAATAATAAGGCAAAAACAATCTGAGATAGGACTGTTAGCAAACAAGACTCAGATAGAATTCCAGAAAACCCCCTGAGAATATATGATTCTGACAGGGAAGAGGAGAACTTCCTCTGAGGTTCTCTAAACTCCTACACGCTACTACTACCTCTACAGCTAGCATTCACACGCGGCTGTAAGAGGATAGGGCACGGGTACACACGTGCAGGTCTTGTGTAGGCCGTGTGTGCCTCTCTGGGTCCTGAAAAACATAGTCAAACAAAATTCAGGGAAAGATGGTATGGAAAACCAGACTCCCTGCTAGCTCAGACTTTATAGAAACGAATAGAATAGACAGGCAAGAAAAACTAGTCTTTAAACTACCCAAAAACTAAATAAAATTCTAGGAACCCTAAAGAGTTAATTCCCCAGTATGGTCGCCAATTTTGTTGTTGGGGAAAAACACCCTACGGACTAGCAAATAGAGTTCAAAATTTGCATGCAGATATGACCGAATAGAAATTACTTTCTACCTTCATCCCTAGATTTAAATCCCCTTTTCATAGTAAATGCATGGAAAGATCAACCTACCTCGTTACCGGCGTTTGATGTCGATCCTCCGTTGTGCTAAATTACTTGTTCGCAATACTCCTTCCAAAGCTGACCTGCATTCAAGATGAGCAACAACTATGCATGCATACTACTTATATACTCACGGGTTAGAAATCAAACATAAACTAATCAAACCATAAAAAGTTCATGACTTGGGATGGGAAAAACATTCTCTTTATTACTTAAAATGAGTCAACTTACAAAAGTTGAGACCGACCACCGCTCCTTGAACCTAATCCTGGGCTCCTCTTCTTCTGTCCTTCAACTTCTTTGCTTTAAATCTCCTTTGGCATTAGGAAAGGCTAAAGGGTTGGGACAATGGAATACGTAAATGGGAAGAGTTTCTTTGCTATATTCTTCCTCCCAAATGTTACCCCTACCCCTTCTTTTATAGGCTAGAAGAAGCTAGGTATTTGGATGAACCCTCGGTCATGCATGGCTGGGAGTTTTAGTTAACTCACCCATAGCTTTTTGTTTCGTCGGCAACTTTCCTTTTTCATGCTTTTGTCAATACACGCGGGCTTTTTTGGGTCAGTCAGCGTGTACACGCGTGTAGTAATGGGTTAGGGCGCGTGGGCCTTAGGGCGCGTGGGCCTTTACACAAGATGATTTTCAAAGATTTTTTCAGTAGTGTTTTTGGCAAAGAAAGGATATGAGTTGGCCTGATGCCAGGTAAGCATGTGTGGTGCAATTTAGGGTTATAACACTTTTGGTTGTCTCCCCTGAGACTTTCTCAACACCTAACTAAGTGTTGGCCAAGTGCACTCCTTGAACGGGTATTCTCCTGAGTCCTGAACTCTTCAGGCTCACTGGTGCACTCCTTGCATCCCTTGCAGAGCTTATCTCCAGAGTGGTCAGTAACTATGGTCTTCCTTCTCCTCCAGCTAACTATCAGAGTATTCAGTGACCCTGATGTGCACTCCATGCACTATTCCTTCTGAGCTTCAGAATGATTCTAGTGTACCCACCTGGCACGCTCTTCTCTGAGCTCACAATAGAGTTCAAGTGCACTCCTTGCACCGGATTCAAAGAGTTTCAATACTCTTGTGTGCACTCCTTGCACCATCTTAAGAGCCCAAAACTACTCAAGAATCTACAATGATAGAAAAGTCTATCTAAACCTCCAAATGTAACCTACTTTCATAAATCTACAACATACATGAATAAATACAGAAAAACTTTCAGAAAATAACCATTCATCACACATAAAGACAAAAATACCTCATATGCAAGAAAAATTGCTTTTGTATTATCTTTGAATGCTTATGTACAAGATTTACAAAGGCTAGACTACTACAAAATCTTCAACACTTCCTATCCTCTCTTGAGCTCTCTACTCGTTCATCCTCTCTTCATCATCTAATCTATTTTGAAAAACAAAATATCTTTTACAAAATAGAGGCCCCTCGAGACTTCCCTCCAACTCACCTAACCTCATAAATTACATTGAATTACATTCAGTGGGCATCTAGTCTGAATCGGATCTATATCTCTCCTACTGTGAACCATTAAAGGAAACCCTATCTATTACAATAACTTGACCTGTACAAAGACATAGGATTGATTTTCCTTAAGCCTCTCAGACTTAAATTTCATTTAATTGCATTAAAAAAATTTAATTGGGTTCAAAATGAAAGGGTCAGCACCTCTCTTTCCTTGGAACTCGTTCCTCCTTCTGTGTTGATGTGCTTCTTTGTTGGCACTGATGATATGGAGAGATGCTCCTGCATCATACTCCCATGCTGACAAAATCATGAGCTCATTCTCATGGATCCCCTGTTGTTGTTGTTGAGATCTTCCAGGGTCCCAAATATGAATTTGGAGTTGTTCAATTGCTCCTCTACTTTGCTTCTTATGTTTTTGTTGCAGGCTCTCCCCTGATTAGCTTCATTTTGCTAATGTTTGCCTCCTCTACTGACTTCAACATCAGCGTTCGGATTTCCTCTATCACTCTCTCTAGCTGGTCTATTGGCCGGATCATCCTTTGCAGTCTTCTTGGCTGCATCTCCTCTTCATCAACTTCCAACCTATCCTATTGGATAAACAAACTCTGTACTATCACCCTTTCCTCTAGGGATTCCACTTCTTCAAACAAATCAATGGGAAGATCATCTTGATCTCCCATGTTTCTTCCATCTCTTGTGGCACTAGATTTCCACTCCACTGTAGGTCCCACTTCCACAGCCATGCTACTGAGCTTCTGCTCATCCATCTCCCTTGACATCTCTCCTTATGTCAACTCCTCTTCCTCCTCTTGTGTTGGTACAAGTCTAGCTTCACCTAGTTGATCCTTAGATTGGATTATTCTTCACTCTGCACAACTACATCCCTCTGAAAGTCTTCTTATGTGCCTGGATTTCTCAACCAATCCTCCAACATCTTCAGTTCTATCTCCCACTCAGTGAGCATCTGTTTTGAATGATCCTCTTCTCCTTTCATCTCCTGGGAAGATGTTGTTAGAAAAACAGGACCGCGGAGAAATACGATAAAACAAATGCGGAAATAAAACATAGAATATACACAATACAATAGAGACACACATATATACGTGTTTCATCCAATGTGGGATATGTCCACCAGAGAAATTGTCAGTTCCTTCATTTATTATTATCTAGCAAATGAATGGGATACAACCTACAACACACCCTCTGTAACTTCATCTTCTTTCTCTCACAGTCTCCTCACTCAGAATACAATATTCACAATGATACATAGCCACAATACATTTCCCTCATAAAAGAGGGTTGCCTTCTAGGGAAAAAAAACCCTAACATAACTTCTACCGTCAGATTTGCGAAATTATAATGAATGGTCCATATTTACTATGAAATTACAATATACATTTACAAGGAAAAAATTTCTTCTGGGGCTTCGCCCCCAAACCCCCATTGGGGAACGTTGTCCCTCGAACCCCCGCCGAGGGGCCTCTTTCCCCTGGACTCTGCAAGCAGGGTAACCCCCCCTACACTCCCTTGTGTGGAGGAGTGTACATTCTTCTGAGGTGTAAAGTCTTCATGGGATATAAACACGGCTGAAAAAAAAGACCTATGAATCAGGAAGATAATCAGGCTCCACAACCAACAATCTCCCACTTGGAGACTAATCTCAACAACTCCAGTGTTATTGTATCTATTGGACTATGATCCTTCTTGGACCTAGAAAAATTCTCATCTTCACCTTCATTCTTGAAGACCAACTGAAACTGAGAAGGAACTCAGTTTCTCCCTTAGTTAACATGCGGGATTTTTGGCTAGTGTTATCTTTTCCAATGTCTGCAGGATTTTGGCTAGTGTGTATCTTTTCCAATTTCAAATTTCCATCTTCCAAGATGGAACATATGAAATGGTACCTGAGTTTTATATGCTTAGTATTCAAATGGAAGGCTGAGTTCTTTGCAATATGAATGGCACTCTCACTGTCACAGTACAACCTACTATTCTCCTACTTCTTTCCCAATTCCTCCATAAACATATGTAACCAAATCATTTCTTTACTAGCCTATGTAGAAACAACATACTATGCTTATGTTGTTGAAAGTGAAACGACCTTTTGCGGTTTCAAAATCCAACTAACTGTTGTTCCACCTTTATTAAAAACATACCCTATGGTGCTCCCCCTGCTATACTTATCACCTGCCATATATGAATCAACATATCCCTGTAGAACAGTGTTTGAACCTTCAAAACATAATGCATGAGTAGCAGTATCTCTCAAATACATGAGAATCCACTTTACTGCCTCCCAATGTTCTTTACCTAGATTGTTCATATACCAACTCACAACTCCCACTACATCTGCAATATCTGGTTGATCCAAGTGGATATTGGTGGCCACCCACATATTCCAACTGGCTCCTCTTGTCCGTTTTTGTTCTGCATGTTCTTCTGTACTTATTTGTAATTGTGGGTTCTACACTTATGGGACTATCTGAAGCCCCACACATCCTCCAGGTGGATACCGATGGCCTCTCCCCTAATCCAACTGACTTACTTTGCATGTTTTCATGTCAGCACATCTTGTTGTACTTCCAGGGTCGATTTTGGGCCCTAAACATTGTTTTTTTGACTCAACACAATCAAATTGTAGATGAATTCAAAGTTTGACGGTAGAATGTGTATTAATTTGAAATACCTTTCCAACGGGATATCACGCGCCTAAAATGGAGGTCATATGAAAAAGTTACGACCCTGGGAAGTTGAGGCACCAACTTACACCAACTTACCCATAGGGGCCCACATGACTTTTGGTGTTTCACTTTCTAGGGTTAGGTTTTTATATGTCTAGGGTTTTGGCATTCATGAGTAATATAAAAAAGGCCTCTAGAGCTTCATTGTAATCCATTCTACTCAGATGGATGCACGTAGTAGCCACATCTCTTCTCAGAGATAGCTACGACTATTCAAGCCAGTCTTTCAGTTCTACAGTTTTACAGTTTCAGCCTATTTCATTATTCAATAGAAGATATTGTTCACTGAATATCTGTGTTATTCTTCATATCTTTGTTTTTATTGTATTCAATTTGTTAATCAGTTCATTCCGCTCGTAAATCTGTATCAGTGGTATTAGAGCGGTCCACTCTTCATTTATTTTTCTTCATGAATTTCCTCGACAAGATCTAGATACAAGAATTTGGGAATCGAACCCATTGAGCCATTGCAATATCGGTCGCTCCGAGCCCGACAACAACCCATGGGGGATGAAAATAAAGATGATGGAGCAGGAGATCCTATTAATTTTTTTCTCGAGGAAACCCTCATGCGACAAAGGAATGAAATGATGGACAACTTCACGTATATCCTTTGATGATTGCCCACAGGAGAAGCATCTTCATCAAGTGGCCAAGCAACCCCCTTCAAGGTACAGGTAAATTTTAATATTTGATTATTTGAAGGAATGATAGATGCAGATGCTATAGATAAATGGTTGAATCTGCTTGAAGGGTCCACAATTTTTCCGTTAGGGAAAAGATGACTTTTGCACTCCTCGAGGTCGTTCTCCATGTTAAAGATTAGTGGGATACTTACTCTGAGCAAAGGGTCATAGAGGAATCTACAATGTTTGTGGTGGCCCCTACATGGGACTCCTTCCAGGATGCCATTGAAGAACAATACAACCCTTTTGGAAGCTATGAGGACTAGTACACTAGATGGACCACCCTACACCAAGAAAGGGACCAGACAATACCATATTTCTCCAATATTTTCCATACCCTACACACCAAATTGGGTATCAAAGACTCTGAGCATCATCTGGTGCTAAAATACCACAACTGTTTTCATAGATACATTCAAACTGAAATGGATTTTATGGACATCGCCTCATTGGGCACGACTTATAGATACATTGTCAAGATAGAGAAGAAGTTTAAGTAGAAAAGGAGAGAGTTTGGATTTGCAAACCCCTCAAAGCCGAAGTAGGGAAAAGGAAACTCCAACCCACACAACAAGGGACCAAGTCAAGATGGTCACCCTTAGGACAACCAGTCCAAGCTGCAACACAAGACAGAAAATGAGAAGACAAATAAGGACATGGGGAAACAGTGTGAGTACCATAAAATCTCTTGGAAAAACACTGGAGAATGTTGCTCAAATAAGTCCCTCATGGTCGAACTGAAGGCTTCTGAGTCAGAGGTCAATTCTGATTCCAAATCAAATCCTGAAGGAGGGAATTGTATTATCGATGTTGAACCGAGTTCCACTGTTGCTATCATCAAAGTCCGACCAAGCGAACCAGAAGAACTAGAGGAAGGGGAATTCCTGTTTCACTTGCAAATGTAGGTAAAGGGGGCTCTTCTTTATTTCATTATCGATAGTGGTAGTTAGAAGAACCTAATTTCAGTAGAGTTCATTAAGCGCATGGACCTACCAATGATACCACACTCACAACCCTACACCATCCACTGGCTTCTCTAGGGAAGAGATCTTTGTGTCAGCCAAGAGTGTCATCTACCCTACGACATTAAGCCTTTCAAAGATGAGGTATTGTGTGATATTTCTCCCCTTGAAGTTTGTGATGTTCTTTTAGAAAAACCATATTTGTGGAAGCGTCATGCGATGTATGATTCTAGACCCCGCAGTTTTATTATTACTTTGGGTAGACAATTCTACAGGATACCAGAGGTAGCACCACCTACTTCTATTTCTTTAATCTCTGTTAAGCAATGTATTAAGGTCATCTCACAGACCGGGAAGTTCGTCTTCTTTGTGATCCGTGCTCAAAGTAAGAAAAAGGTCGCTGCCACATCTATGGCCTCTACACAGAGCCTCTCTTTTTCACATAAGAAAGTGGATGGGATCATGGAAGAATACAAAGACATATTCTCCTCACCTACAGGGGTACCAACACACTGCCAAGTCAAGCATCCAATTAATATGAACCCCGATGAACCTCTACCTAATGGACCAGTCTATCATCGCTCTCTGATGGAAAATGATGAAATCAGGCATCAAATCTAAGAGCTTCTTCAAAAGGGGCACATCAGACCCAACTCCTCCCCTTGCGGAAGCCCGATTGTACTGGTGCATAAGGAGGATGGGACTTGGCGACTATGCATTGATTACAGAGCCTTAAAAAAATCACAATAAGGAACCAATACCCCATTCCCAGGATTGATGACATTCTTGACCAACTCAAGGGGGGAAATTTCTTCAGAAAGATTGACCTAAAGTCTGGCTACCACTTGGTTCCCATCAAACCAACTGTTGTATGGAAGACATCCTTCAAATGTAAAGAAGGTCTCTTTGAATGGCTAGTCATGCCCTTTGGCTTAAAAAATGCACCAACCACTTTCATGAGGTTGATGGATGATATATTGAGACCCTTCACCAACTCCTTTGTGGTGGTATATATGGATGACATCCTCATATTCAACAAAACGTGGAAGGAACACATGTGTCATATTCAGTAGGTTTTGAGCACTTTGCGGCAACACAAGCTATATTCCAACTTGGAAAAATGCTCTTTTGGTATGAACATGGTCCAATACTTAGTCTACATTGTTGATGAGAATGGGGTACATGTTAATCTAGCTAATATCCAATTCATCTATGACTGGCCAGCCCCAACCAAACTAACTGAGATTCGTAGCTTCTTCGGACTAGCCAACTTTTACCAACGGTTCGTATTGGGATTCTCCCATATTGCATGGGCCCTCATCCAGGTGACCAAGGGCGGTGGCAGGGCCAAGTTCGTGTGGGGGAAGGAACAATAATGATAATTTGATGATCTAAATCATCTCTTGTGCTCATCTCCAATACTCTCCTTGCTTGATCTACAACAATCGTTCGAGATTGATACTAATGCATCTGACTATGTTGTAGGTGCAGTTCTCACTCAACAAGGTCATCTGGTGGCATACCATAGTGAGACACTCTCATATACTATACGAAAATACCCTACCTATGAAAAGGAAATGTATTCCATTGTACAAGTATGTCACCAATGGAAACATTACATTCTGGGAAAAGAGACGATCATCCACACTGATCACAAGCCTCTACAATTCATACAAACACATGGGAAATTGCAGAACAACTTACATCAGAAGTGGTCCACTTACCTGCAACAGTTCCATCTCAACATCAAGTATAAGACATGTATCTCAAATTGTGTCATTGACTTCCTCAATCAACCTCATGTGGAGGCACTCGCCATTGTGATCCATTCATGTGGACATGAAGCATCTAAGTGGCCCCAACTTTATCAGCAAAATTCAAACTTCACCACCACCTATCAGCTATTGGGTACAGGCACGACTGTCACTGATTTTCACATTCAGGATGAACTCTTATGACACATGGTCCATCTCTGTGTTCCTACAAGTGAGAGTGAAAATATGATTTGGGAATCCCACTAGAATCGGATGGCAGGACATTTTTGCATGGAGAAAACTATGGTCATTCTTCAGAAATATTTTTATTGGCCAAAACTTCGACAAGACTTCAACAAGTATATCATATCTTGCATTGCATGTTCCATTGCTAAGCCAACCATCAAGAAGAAAGGATTATACACCCCTCTTCCTACTCCTGAGAAGCCTTGGGAATCCATCTCAATGGATTATATGTCGGGCCTTCCATCCACCAAGCAAGGAAATGACTGTGTATTTATGGTTGTTGATCAGTTTTCAAAGATGGTCATCCTCACAACCTTCAAGAATAATATCACAACGACAAATACTGCCAAGCTATTCTTCAAATGAGTGTGGGTCCACTTTGGGATACCACATACCATCATCTCCGACCGGGACATCAGGTTCCTCAATACATTTTGGTTGAGTCTCTTCTCACTGTTGGACACCAAGCTCACAAAATCCACTGCTTTCCACCCTCAAACAGACAGCCAAACAAAGGTCATCAATCAGATTATTGTGCACATCCTGCGCATGTACAATTATAAGTATCCCCGTACATGGGATGAGAGTATACCAAAGTGATCACGTTGATGCAATGTTTGTTCAATCCCACTCTTTTGATGGGGAGTGATGTTTCTATCGACTATTTTTTTATCATTTCCAGTTCAATACCTTCAGAACAAGGGGGCATTCCACTCACTTCAAACACACACCCCATCCAATTTATAGGATGGTTTCCTTTGATTGGAATGACCTTGTTGAGCCTCACCTTCCTTCTTCTACACCCTTTCAAATAAGGGTTGAAGTTAATTCAAAAAACACTTAATGATGTATTGTGGATGAAGGAGCCTCCGCAAGTATTTTATCCTCCTCGGCTTGGAAGGATTTAGGTTCTCCCGAGCTTGTGTCTTCTTCGCATGAGTTGTTTTCTTTTGACAGTAGTCCTAGTGAATATTTTTGGATTCTTCCTCAGTTTCCTATCGCATTAGGTGGGAAGATTGTCCTTGTCGATTTTATAGTGGTGCAAGGCCCGTTAGATTTCAATATTCTTCTCAGGCATGATTATGTGTATGCTATGAACGTTGTGGTGTATATTCTCTTATGGTTGATGTATTTCCCTCACAATGGAAGCATTGTCACTATCGACCAAATGGCATATGATAATCACCATCCTAATTTGGTGTTATTTCAAGTTATCCATTCATATGTTCCTAGTGTTCGTGTAGACTCTACCCTTCCACGGGTAAGTTATGTGGCATCTTATTCTCAATGTTTAATTTCTTCTAAGGAGGAACCTGTGAAATCATGTTTTCCTTCTTGAGACATGGTCTTAGCAATTGATCAGTTTTTTTATCCGATGGGGGCATGGGGGCCCTTACTTCCCCCTCTTGGTCCAAGTGATCTTGAGTTTCCTTTCGAGTCTAATCTCATTGTTTGTATATCCTCAATCCCTTGTGCTTGTGATTATTCATTGATATACTCTACCAGTCCTAGCTAGAACCACCATCGTCATATGGAATGTGGTTTGTTTGCTTCACACTTTGGGACTATCGACCCTCCTTGTTTGTGTGATTTATTATATATTTAATTATGTTTGGATGAGGATATCCTTGAAGCCATGACTACAGATTGTATAACGTGGTAATACTTACACCATGGTTTGTTTTTTCTTCCCTTTTGGGAGACTTTCCAGGTTGACTATCGAAGAGACTCTTGGTCAGATCCTAGCAGCGGGATCTACCTGAACAAGTACCATGCATGAGTTATAAGGTTGTGTGGTGCCTTGTACCATATTGTACAGTCTAGGTTTGTTTTTTTCAAGTTTTGTATTCAGTAACATATCTTATTTTCTGAAGTTTCTATCTATATTAGATTTATTAACTTTTGGATGAGTATTACTGGCCTTATATGCAGGATCTTGGAGACATTTTTCTTTGACATTTTTTCATCATATCGATCCATTTTGATGGGTATTGACCTCGAAACTAGCATATAGGTTAAATTTTTCCCCTATTTGTATTTTTTCATTATCCGTTTCCTGGTTCATTTGGCCTTAGGATCGACTCCACTGAATTGTGATACTAACCTTACTTCCTGATAAGTGTGTCGTACTTTATGTCATAGAGCCTTCCTTTCATGGGAATCCTAGTTAGATCATTTATTTCCATTTGGTTCCCATGTAGAAGTACTTCATAGGCACGAGAGACCTGTTTAGTCCTTCCATGACTTTGGATTTGAAGCCTCATTTTTCTTCTTAGTTACTTTTTCTTGCTTGTACCCAAGGGACACCCCTAGAGCATGGCTTTTATTCTTTCAAGCTCACTTAAACTATGAAAGAGACATCTAGCGAGATATTATTTATCCTTTTCAGTCTCCTTTATATTACATACAAAAAGGATCCCCCTTGGAGTCTTGTTTAATCTCTTTTCAGACTCCCTAAAATTGAAAACATTGTCGAGTGATCTTGTTGTCCTTCACGCTCACCAAAATGAAACCTGAAGGCACATCTATCCAGTGATAGTTTAATCCTTTTTTGGTTCAGATGGATAATTTACAAAAAAGATACGCCCTAGGAGATACGGTTCGCTCAGAGAGTATTCTTAGGTATACATTTATACATTTTTCGGGCCCGACGGACTAAATTTACGAAAAAGGGCCATTCTCCTTGGTTTTGGTTTATCTCTTTTCAGGCCTTGGAGATTATTTACAAAAAAGGAAACCCCTAGAGTCTTATTTAATCCCTTTTCATACTCCCTAAACAAGAAATCTCATCGAGTGACCTGGTTTCTTTCACACTCATTAATTGGTCCAGAAATAACATCTATTTGGTATAAGTTTACCCCTTTTCCGGCCAATAGATTAATTAGTAAAAAGGTATACCTCGGGAGACACATCCTGCCTAGAGAATATTACCAAGTATTGTTTTATTATTTTTTGGGCTTGGGGGGATAAATGTAGGAAAAATACCACTTTGGAGTCTTCTTTTAATGGTTGTTTAGACTCTCTGAAAAATCGTCCAGCTTACCTTCTTTGGGATCGTAAAACTTTACATTGAAGGAATCTCCTTATTCTTTATGTCAATTCATAATCACATTGCATGTCTCATTCTTGCGTCTTTGTCCTAATGTCGGCTCCATCTTTTTGTTTATGTACCTTTATAGAATTCCTTAGGTGCATGCCTCGCATCATTTTTTCCTTTGAGATCTGACACCATGACCCATGGAGGAATTTTCCCGAGTGTCCTTATCCTACACAGGTCTCCCTGCACCAAGATTCAGTATGTTCCATGCACTTGGAACTAGTTTTCTTTCCCATGAAACGTGTTCCTCCTTTGTAACATAGTGCTCTTTTATTATTTTTCAATCTCGTTAAATATATGAAAAAGAAAAAAAAGAAAATATTCCAAAAAAGAGAAGAAAGGGATGCATTATCTTTTTTATTGGCAACAATCTTGTCGCCCTTGGACAAAGAACATACTTGACTCTATTACTCAGTTTTGGGATTTAGCATGACCTTAGGAATTTGTTCTCATTACATAGAGTTGTGTCCTCCCATGTTTAGTTACTCTTCCAAACATATGGAGAGTTTGTGATGCCTCCTGTGTCACAGACTTATGTCAATAACATGTTTCTTGAGTCACTTTATATGTCATTCTTTTGTCCAAGGGAATTTTTACATCCTAATTCGGCCATCCTGCAGAAAGTCTCTGGACCTTTGCACGCCGACCATCCCGAGAGTCATATCAAATACAAATTCAGAATCAATGAAGTTGTGTGCCTGATGTTTGAGATCCTCTATTATTTTCATGACATCTTGTCGAAGATATCAGGGTAGTGAGTCTTACACTCTTATTATACTCCTACCTGATTTTTGATGATCTTGAAGTTATTTCTCGAGTTATGAAGCTATCATCTCTAGCTACAAACATCGATACTTGCTATAGATCAACTTGTATATGTTATTGTACTCTTATATCTTACGATAATTGAGATGTAGCTCGATTGTGTATTGTTCGTGGCTAGAATCCTTGTTGACATGGATCCACTATATATCTCTCACTTGGCCATGATTTTTATATATATCTAACATGGATCTGCGGTGTAGTTGATTGAAAGCCATGCTTAGTTAGTCTTGAGCATGGGTATGCCCGACTTGTAGAGATTGATGTTATTGCATATGACATGCTCATGAACACTCATATGGGCTCACTTTACTCAGTGATTTACCTAAGATATTGTAATGTATTTTGGCCATCATCTTCTCTTCTGAACTCACACATTAGGGATCATATGCTATAGTCCAAAATTCCACCACTAGGCATTTTTATCACAGGCCATCCATATACACACGTAAATCCATTTTGTTGGAGTTCCTTGTCAAAAATCTCATTTTTCAAGGTGTACGTGCTCTGATCTATAGGCATCCCACGTACATATGCTACCTGGTTTATAGGAATATCGCATACATACACTACCTGATACATATATATCTCGTGTACACTCACAAAAGTTGCAAAAATTAAAAATTTTGTTCTCTCCCACGGGGTTTATGGGCTAGTTTGGGTTGCATAACCATTTTTATCTCCTGTATCCCTTCTCACAACTGAATAACCATCAAATTTCCATATAAAAGGGCCCAAATTTCTCCTTCTTTCTCTTTGATCTTATGCATCTAGTTCTGAGTATCCATCCTCGACAATCTCATTCTCTCATCCTCTTTATGAAATCCATCAAACCCCTTAGTTTTGCATGTTGATTGTGAGTATTTTCTAGTGATTGTGGGATTAATGCACTTGAATTATTATTGGAGGAACCCAGGCGAGGTTCATAGAGCGGTGTTGACATTAAATATTATGGTTGTAATCTTCCTTATATGTTATCAATAAAAGAGAGATTTCCTTTCCCAATTCATGTGTTTATGTTCTTGTGAATAATTTTGAATGTTTATAATTTATTTCATGAGAAATGGTACATGTTTATGTTAATAATGATTGCATATATGCTATTTTAGATTTCTTTCTAAGTTTATTCAGGTCATCTTTGGGAGGAGACCTGCAATCCAGGAGCAAATAGTGAACAAAGGGGATCTACTATGAACGAAAGGATTCAAGGTGTCATTCTTCATATTTTTCATGTTTCTCTTGTTTAAAATAAATCATTAGGGTTTGTGATATTGGGTAAGAATAGGTTAGTGTATGTCTCTTAAGGATTCATCGCTCTACCTAGCCATTAGACCCTGACTAGAAGGATTTTTCCCCAAAGCACTCACCCCCTGCGAACCCCAAGGAAAGGGGGCACTCTGCCCCCCCTCTTACCCCCTGTGCGTCCAATGAAACATAGAAACTAGTTCTCGTGTAAAGAATATAACACATACCCAACATATAATGCATTATTTCCACTAACGAACAAAAGGTTAAAATCAATTTACACTTAAAACAAGTTTAGGATCAAACCCACATCAAGCCTCGGTATGTGCTAACAATAAAACTAATTGGTTCGATCCAATGTTCCTTATAACCCCTTTTTTGCAGTAAAAAGTCTTCTAGGAATATACACAAAATGGAAAATGATAATATGAACCAAAAGGCAACAACAAGCATACAAAAACCTATAACTCTTACTATAAATTGAAAACCCATGCATTTATTTTTATAGTAACGAACTTTAAACAATTGCTTCAACCTTTCACTTTTCAAATGATTTTTTGTGAGTGAAAAACTGGGAGAGAAAAAAAATTACACTCATTACTAGCTAACCAAATCCAAAACTAAGTCATTTAGTAACAAATTTACTTGCAGAAGATGCTCAAGAGTTGTGTGAGTACTTACCTCGTCTCATTGGTCGATTTATACCAGCTCTCAAGACTTGAGACAGTTGTATCAATGAACAAGAGGGTTAGTTTCTCAAATTGAAGAGAAACTCCCTCTACACATGTGAAACCAAAAACCAAATGAAGAAAAACCTAACCATGTCAAAAGTGGTAAAGTGCGCGCATGGATAATTCCCACATCCTCTCGAATTAAATGCATGTCCAACTCATCAATACATACATTGATATTCCAACCCATATAAAACTATTCTAGTTATGTCATAACAACACACATGTTCATATGAATATGGTAATGAACCTTAACTTATATCTGACTATAATATATTCAATTTCTATATAACACTTATATGTTATGTTCGAGCCCAAAATCAAAACTATGTATAACTCTTCAAAATGTTTGTGACACACTAAAATTCAATCTCGTTATACCTTGGATACCATGGTATGTATGAGTATTAAAATTTTTAACTTTTAATTAATTAGGTATATAACCATATAGGAAAACAAAGGATCATAACCTTTTACAAATAAATAACTTCTTTCATATCATTCTCAAAGCTTCCAATCAATGCTACACCATGATGCTGAGAAGAGAATCAAGTATTTCCGTAACTTATCAAATTCCATTTTCATCACAGTTTGATGTCTTTAAAACCTGCCACACAACCAACTTGCTAGTTATACAAATAAGTGTTATGTATAATCCTTTAAACCAGGATCCCAACATATATACCCTTTTAGAACCATTTATTTTCTTGAAGATATATTCATTCAGAAAATATCAAATCATGATAGGAATCATTAAGCCACTAATTTTAAATGCCATATTTGAAATGATGCCTCAAATTGAAACTGATACCATGCCAAAATGTTGAGAAAGAGAATTTCATACAAGGACTTTATCATTCCAGTGTTTTCTCCTAGGGGACCACACCTATTATAGTTATAAATATTTTTTTTTAAATTTATATAGGCTTTGCAACTCTTTGAAATCTCTTATAGTAGGTGGTGAATCATGAGCCAACAAACTCGACATTGTGTCTCTCTACACCAAGGTCCTAGTGGACCATTCCATTAATGTCATAAAGGACATCACAAACATCAAAATTTCTAAATTGGTGAAGATAGGCTCCCCACTATCATCAGTAGTTGAAAACATCTACATGGAGCAACTTGAAGTAAGGGATTTAAACTCCTTCCACTCATCCTAGGAGTATGGAAATGATATTTGGATGATATATTCACCAAATAGGGGAATTCTAGAGAGGATCTTGAAGGCTTCTTCAAGCACATCAATATTTTCTTATAACACTTCAAATTCACCATTGAGATAGAAACAAACATCCAAATTTAATTTTTGGATGTAAATCTCAACAAGAAGAGCAATGGGAGACTTAGGTATCGAGTATACAAGAGGAATTTATGAAAAAAGAGATAACGTCATGCATACTATCATCACCACCCAGCTAAAAAATCAAGCATCATTCACACCCTTTCCATAAGGGCAACAATAGTCTTAGATGAAAAACACTTGAACTATGAAATAGATAATATTAGTATGGTATTTTGAATGAATTCTTACAATTATTGGAGAATTGGAAAGGGAATACACAAAGAAATGAACATAGGACACTTACATAGGAAGGTGGATATCCCAAAACTCACATTTTCATATATCAAAGGTACCACAAATCAAATTAGTAAAACACTAAGAAGTAGGAAAATCATGATAGGATTCACTCGTGCTAACACCATTGGAATCTTTCTAGACTCATTGAAGGACTCATTATATATTAATGAGTTGAAAGGTGTCTATAAAATCCCATATTCCTATGAAATTTTTTATATTGGTGAAATTGGACAATCCCTACAAGTGCACTTAAAAGAATATGCAATAGATAATTCTATATATTGAACCTACACATTGTTATGAATAAAAGGGGGAATATACAGGGTTAGTCAATTCTATGGAACATACATTATGTACATGATGTGTAGTTTTGTTCTGTTAAGATATTTTAAGTAGTTGGATCATTACACAGATCAACTCTCATAGGGAACTCTCATAACATTAAATGAAAGCCACAATTACATCCAACAATATAACTATTGCAACAAAGTGAAAGTGCATACTTGGTTAAGAAAGATCAAGTTATAATTCATTCTACAACACATCCACATTCAAAATAAAAGCATCTAGAACATAGACTAAAAACATATGACAAGATTTTTTAGGAAGGATCATTTTATTTCATGAATCACTCATTCCACCATATCTATGTGTGTGTTACATCAAACACGAAGGCTACTACTACTACTGCATCAGTGTCGAAAAATGACATCGGTGCATTTGTTAGCATCAAGGGTATGTTATCCAAGCATAGAAAGTGCAAACATCATATAATTAAAAATATAGAAAAGAAACACACAGTAAACTCTCTCTCTCTCTGCGGGGTGTATTTTCCTCCACGTGTAAACCTAATGAGAATAGAATATTTTTGGAAGCAAGAAGAAACTCTAATGAGTTAGCTAATAACCCTAGAAGACAAGTCAACTCAAGAGGATAATTTTTATTAGGTTATTAGCCTCCAAGAGAAGAAGTATGCCAGAAGAAATAATATATAATGAGTAAATAGGTATCCAGAATGAGAAGTCGGCCCAGGCAGTTAGCCATAATTAGTATAAATACAGGAGGCGATTCTTCATTCTGGCAGGCATTCTCAGAATTGCAAAGAAGCACTTGTGCGCACTGTAGTTGCCCAGTTTGTGCGCAATTTTGGAGGAGAGTTGTCGTTGCAGCTGTTGTAGCTAGCAAATTTTGGTTTTGGCTTGGACTATCTCTTGGTTATGGTTTGGTTTATCTAATCAGCTCGTGTTTGGTGTGCTATCCTTGGGGAAAGGTGCGTTACCCTTTTTTTGGCTATCTATCCTAGGGTTTGCTTATAGAATGATTCTCTGTCAAAGTTAAGGTGCTTGGAGGGTGGCTTTGGCCTATGGTTGGGTGACAATAGTGATATTGTCGATGGTAAAATGAGCACATCCATTATATTATAACATGTTATGGGCCCACACCTCCTTCATTTAGTCTAACCATTGGAAAGAAGCATAGCCATACGAATATTAAGCTCATTGAATAACTGCCTCTAGGGTTTCTAGCAGGAGCAGTCACCAAAGAACTGTCGCTAGGGTTACTAGCAGGTGCAGTTGCAGAAACCCTAATCCTCTCGTTGAGGCACCTTAAGTGAAGGGATTGACCTAATTTATAGATAGACCAGTGTGCCCTAGCTTAGTGCATCTTCTGGTACTCTCATCAAGCCAAGACATCATGTTTGAGTTTTTGGTCAAATCTAGGGTTGACCAAGTCAAAACAGCCATGACTTACTCTATGAAGTTAGAAAAAAAGTTAGATGGAGCCTATAACTTTAGAGCGTGGAAGACAAGGATTGACCTCATCCTTTCCAAGAATAAAGTGCTAGATATCGTGAAAGGAAAGATTGTGAAACCATAGTTTGAAGAAGGAAAAGAGAAAGAACCGTAGAACGTTGCAGTTATGGAAAAGTTCAAATATGGTGACATCAATGCCATGAGTATCATAGTGGACTCTATAAAAGATCACTTGATACCCTACATCTCCCATCTTGACTCATCGAAGAAGATGTACGATGCCTTAAGAAACCTCTTCTCAAACAGAAACATTGGACAAGTAATGAGTCTGAAGAATGAGCTCTCTGACATGAACATGAATGATGATGACAACATAACATCATACTTTGTGAGAATGTCCCAGTTAAGATATCAACTACAAGCTATTGAAGAGATCATTTCAAAGAAGGAATTGGTAAACA
>SNQJ01S0025443.1:0-10292 GCA_010110895.2 Picea sitchensis
TTTACAATAAACAGGAATGCCAAAATTCCTAGACATCCAAAAACCTAACCCTAGGAGATGAAGCGCCAAAAGTCATGTGGGCCCCGTTTGGGTAAGTGAGTACATCAACTTCCCGGGGTTGTAACTTTTGCATACGATCTCCGCTTTAGGTGTGTGATAGCTCGTTGGAAAGGTATCATAGAGGAGATTCATTTTGGGGGCTCAATCATGCCTTTGGCTATCATTGAGAACCTTGATCTCGAAAAACCTTCATTTGGACCCTCAAAATGGCCCCGGAAGCTAAAACCTGCTAAAAATAGTAAATTGCCAAAATTGCCAGAAAGCCGTTTTGAGCCATTTGGAAAAGGTGGGTGGCCACCGATATCCACCTGGATCAGAAATAGAGATAACAAGCCTAAAAAGAAAGCACAGAATTTTATCCTTCTTTACTTTATCCTTCCTGACAGTACCAGTTGCAAGGAAGCCTAATATCGAGCCCGACCTCTCATCAAATCAAACCATCACCTCTCTAAATTTATTTAACACTATCTTACAAACAGTTGATAACCGAGTTGTGTTAGAACGTTCATGGGCAGCAATTAAGAGAGATATCAGTATCCAGGAAAACTGGGAATTTCGACAGAGACAGTTGAGAAACCAACAATAGCCTTCACCTTTTTATCATACATTTTCTATCCTTAGCTCCCTCTATCTTTTCAGATGCCTTGACAGTATACTTTAAAGCCTTAAGGTATAAAATCAGGAACAACAAAGTCCAAGGGTGATTATCCCTTGCATTTTTTAATTTTTTCTTATCTTAGAGGGTATACGCGGGCTGTAATGCACACAGTCGCATGTGCACGCGTGTAGTCTTTCCTCTACACTCGTGCACACGTGGGATGTCATAAGACAGCACGCGTATACATAGGGCCGACCTTTTTAAAGGTCAGCGCCCCCTCAAAAAACAAAATGAAATTAATAAATGAAGAATTGAGATGCAAGGGGGGTTAGTATGTACTTACTTGGTCCAAGCGGAAGTTCGTTTCGTCCATTGAAGCTCCCAGAATCAATTCTTTTCACAAAGGGGTATTTTTGGCTTTTAGTCAATTTCTCAATTAACAATGGTGATAATGAGTTGTTAGCTTCTATTTATATATTTTTTGGCCCCTTTTTGTCATTTTTTGGACCCTTTTGTCGTTTTTTCTAAATTGAAAATCATTTAGTATGGTTTAGGAGTTTTCTATGGATTGTTACGATAAGTGTTACTTTGGGTATTGGGGAACTTTTTGGAGATTTGGGTGTTTTTAAAGGTCCTTTGGTAAAAATTTGTTTTTCCAACTTGTTGAATTTAAGTTAGGATTCCACCTCTACTTTTTTCATCTCGTTGTCTTTATCACTACGCCATAGGATCGATCCCACCGAATTGCGACACAGAACCATCATTGTTTCTTTAGAGGTGTTGTATGTTAGTGGTAGAGCCTAACCCTTCATGGATGCCCTAGATAGATCCTAGTTGCATTTTGGCGTCCATGTTGTCATTAATGACTATAGGCTTGGGAGTCCTTATTAGTTTTATCCCGATTACGAGTTTGAGCCTCATTTTCATGATGCATTATCACTCTTGACCTCACCCTCAGGACTCCCAAAACACAATGGGTCTTCTTTTAAGCCCTTTTCAAACCCTCTAAAAATGAAAAGATTGTCGAGCGATCTTGTTGACCTTCACGCTCGCTAAACTGAAATTTGAAGGCACGTCTATCCGGCAGTAGCTTACCCCTTTTTCGGTCTGGATGGTCAATTGTACGAACAAACGTATACTCCAGGAGCTTCGATTCCCTAGAAGAGTATTCTTAGGTATGATTTTAACCCTTTTTCAGGCCTGAGGGACTAAATTTATGAAAAAGGAAACCCCACAGAGTCCATAGTTAAGATCTTTTCAGACTCCCTAAAATTGAAAAGATCGTCGAGGGACCTTATTCTTTCACACTCGTTAAATTGGTCCAGAAGAACATTCCTAACGAAGTCCATATTTAAGCTCTTTTCAGACTCCTTAAAAATGAAAAGATTGTCGAGTGATATTGTCTTTGTCACACTCGTTAAAAGGATTTTGAATAGACGTCTGGTCGATGCTAGTTTACGCCTTTTTCAAACCGACTAAACTATCTTCGAAAAAGGTACCCCAGTGGAGTCTCCTTTTACACTTTTTCAGACTCTCAAAATATGAAAAACCGTTGAGCTTACCTTCTTTGGGCTCGTTAAAATTACATCGAAGGACATTACCATTGTGTCTTATTAATCGCATTTGCATACCTACGTATTTGGCCTAATTTCATCTCCTTGTTTCTCTCAACTGAACCATCTAAAGCATGCCTTATACGCAATCCCTATAGCAATTTGCCTCTGCGTCTTGAAACCTTTGGCCCATGGAGGATTTTTCCTGAGTTTCCTTTTCCTGCATATGTCCCTTTTCCCTGAGCATCCATGTGTTCTATGCACTTGGAACTAGTATGTCTGTGACACTCGATCCTCATTTGTAATGTAGCATTCTTTTATTCTTTTTCAACCTTTCCAAAATTATTGAAAAAGACAAAAAAAAAATCAAATATACCCCAAAAAGAGGAAGGGAAAAGTATTTTCTTTTTATTGGCAGCACAATGAGTCACCCTTGGACAAAGCACATCCTTTCATTTGTTCGTCAAGCACTGGGATTTAACATGACCTTAGGAAGTTGTTCTCACTACATAGAGTTGTGTCCTCCTTCGTTTGGTTATTCTTCCAAACGTATGTCAAAATATCATGATGCCTGAGTCTCATCTTATGTCGTGTTATTGTCCAAGGGAAGTTATTACCAAGCTTGAGTTAGCTACCTCTGTAGATTGTCTCTTACCTTCATGCCCGATCATCCCAAAATCCCAATCAAGTTTTTGTTCAAAATCCATGAAGCCCTCAACCTGATCATCAAAATCCTCTAGTTCGTTCTTAACAAGCCGTCGAAGACCTCTCGGTAGTGAAGGCATACACTCATATTACACTCCTACCCGAGCTGTGAAGATTTTGAAGTTGTTGCTCGAGATCTGAAGGACTTATCTCTAGCCATCAGGCCTTATTCGCTTCTTGAATATGGATACTATACATGCATATATTTTTTATTTCGAGATGTAGATCCGTTGTGTATTGATCGTAGCTACACTTTATATAGTTATATGACATGGATCTACAGTGTATTTGATTGGTAGCCATGATTTTATTTCATTTCGAGCATGGGTATGCCTGCCTCGGTGAGAGAATTGTTATTTTGCAGATGGCACCGCCCAAATTTGGGTCACTGGGCTCACTTTTTTAGTACATTGGTGAAGATTGATAATGTATTTCGGCCATCAGATTCTCTTCTAACCTCACACATTAGGAGGCATCTGTTATAACCCTAAATTGCACCAGACATGCTTACCGGCATCAGGCCATCTCATTTTCCTTCTTTTCCAAAGTCAGTACTGAACATCTTCTTAAAAAACACCCTTTTTTAAGGCATACGTGCCCTGCTCCACTATTGCATGTGTGTATACGTTGGTTAACCCACTACAGCCCGCGTATACCTAAAAATCACAAAAAGTGGAAAGTTGCAGACGGAACACACCGTTTTGGGTAAGTTAACTAAAATATTTGACCACCCATAGCCGGTCACTCAACCAAATACCTAGCCCTTTCTAGCCTATAAAAGAAGGGGTAGGGGTCCCATTTGGAAAAAGGAAAATAATTGTAAAGAAATTCTACCCAATTTTGCATTCCCTTTGCCCCAACCTTTTGCAACCATTGTGTGAAGAGAATCATATACAAAAGCAGTTGGAGCACAGTTGAAGAGGATCCCAGGACCATATTCGAGGAGCAGTGGCCGATCTCACTATTGTAAGTTACTCTTGTGAAATTAATAAAAGAAGTACTTTTCCCATCCTGCCATATGAGATTGTTAATGTTTAATATTGATCATATTTTGATAGAATCTTTAACCCATTAGTCCATAGATCACATGCATGTTTGGAGTTCTTTGTTTGTTTGTTTGTGAATGCAGATCATCTTTGGGAGGATATTTGCAGTCAAGGAGCAACCGACTATTAAAGGATCGACATCAAACACGGAAACTAAGGTACAATAACTTGATCTTTTTAACCTTGTAGTTACATATGAAAAATGGGGTTTATGATTGGGATGATGGTAAGAATTAGGAGACTTTAGGTCATTTCTGCATGCATTACAGAACCCTTAATGCTATTCCATAGGGGGGATTTCCCACCCACAACACTTGCCACGTGTCCTCTGGATCCAACGCCTCAGATCTCAGCGCAACTTCACATTTCGTGAAGTTGGAGGATGATTCTCGGCCATTATCCTCTTCACAGTTATACTAGATCTGACGGTTGTTGGTCCTCGACGCTCAATTCCAATGGATTAGATCTGTACTTATCCTTCGTGCTTCCTCTGTTCACTAGACTCTAATCTAATGGACATCAGGTATTCAGGATTGGTGATCCAATGGCCACTATCACTCCTCCTCTTTATCTTACACTTCCTACCGACTTGGAAGAATTTCTATGTGTCAAAGGCCTCGACCTTTGATCATTCTGCAAGTCCTAATGACTTTGGGACTCATTTGCGTTTCTGAAAAATGATATCTCTCCTGATCTTTGGTAATGAATTTAACCTCAGCCTTGGCACACACTTTCACTCTGCGTGCAACTCTGCATTATTCCTCCTGATCTTTGATTGCACACTCTTCTAGTAATCATGTCATCGTTGCTATTTTTCTTTCCTGTAGACATGGCATCGTCACTGATATTCTTTCCTATAGACATGCCATCGTCATTGTTGTTCTTGCCGTCAATGACAAGCACACTCTACCTGTAAACATGCCAATAATATCCCCCTTTGGCATTGATGGCAACCCTGAACGACTGCACTATTTTTCTTAGACCTCCAATTGTATCATGACCACACCATTTATCCCCCTTTGACATCAATGTCAAAGAAAACATGCTCCCCTGAGCTCTTGCGGTCATTTTCGAAGGTATCATATATTCAACCAACACATACTCCCCCTGACAGGATGGTCTCTCTTAGGTTGATAATGGGGTCACGCCCAATTTCTGGCGTAGATACTCAAACTGAGTTGTTGCAAGAGGTTTAGTGAAGAGATCAGCAATCTTATCTTTGGATGGAATATAATGTAAAGAAACAACAGTGTTGATCACATGTTCTCTCAAGAAGTGATACTTGATGGGTATATGCTTGGTCTTGGAGTGAAATACAGGGTTCTTTGACACACTGATTGCACTGGGATTGTCACAATGAATTGGGATCGGTGTAGTATATTTTACCTCCAAGTCTAAAAGTGTCTGAATCATCCACAATACTTGGGTATAGCAAGTGGAAGCTGCAATGTATTCAGCTTTTGTAGTTGATAAGGAAATGGAACCTTGCTTCTTGCTCAACCATGCTACAAGGAAATCTCCTAAGAAGAATGCACCTCCACTCGTGTTTTTCCTTTTATCCACACAGTTAGCCCAATCAGCGTTTGAATAGACTGATAGTTGAAAATTTTGATTCTTAGGATACCTTAGGCCATAGTTCATTGTCCCTTTCAAGTATTTGAATATTCTTTTGATAGCTAACAAATGAATTTGTTTAGGTGCATACTGATACCTTCCTACCATTCTAACAACATGCATTATGTTTGGGCGGGATGTTGTGATGTACAATAGGTTGCCTATCATAGACCTATATGAACTTTGATCAACATCAGGTGAGTCATCATCCTTTCTTAACTTACATCTAGTGACCATAGGTGTGCTCATAGGTTTAGAATCTTCCATTTGAAACCTTTTCAACATTTCTCTTACATATTTTTCTTGAGAAAAAAATATTCTTGCAGACCTCTAAGTAATTTGCAAACCAAGGAAAAATGATATTTCCCCTATCATAAACATTTGAAATTCAGACTGCATGGAAGAATCAAACCATTGTACTAATGAAGAATTATTACTACCGAAGATGATGTCATCTACATAGACCAACACAATGAGCAAATCATTACCTTTTGTTTTGATATATAGATTGTTGTCAATTGTTCCTCTCTTGAACCATTTGTTTTGAAGATATGTATCCAGTCTGTAATACCAGGCACGAGGAGCTTGTTTCAACCCATATAAGGCTTTCTTCAGCTTGCAGACAAAGTCAGGGTTATTTGACAGTTGGAAACCCTCTCATTGTTCCATATAGACTTCTTCTTTTATATCTCCATTTAGAAAAGATGACTTGACATCCATTTTATATACGTTAAACTGTTTATGGAAAGCATATGCAAGAAACATTCTAATAGCTTCTAATCTTTCTACGAGCGCAAATGTTTCATCAAAGTCCAGTCCTTCTATTTGAGCATATCCTTTGTAGACCAATCTAGCCTTTTTTATTACAATATTTCCTTGCTCATTCATCTTATTTTTTTAGACCCATTTTGATCCTATTACATTTTTATCTGTTGGCCTAGGAACGAGTTTCCAAGTGCCATTATTTTCAATCTGGTCTAGTTCCTCATTCATTGATTTTAACCAATTTACATCTTTACTGGATTCACTAAATTTCTTGGATTCACCATGGATATGAAGGCTATATGTGATTTCTCAGTGTCTTTGATTATCCTTCTCTTGGTTTGTACACCTTTGTCTTTCTCACCAATTATCTGACTTGCAGGATGATTCTTTTGAGTAATTCTAGAGGAAGGATTTGATGTTGTCTATTGATTTGAGTCTTCCTGAGTATTTGTATCTTCATCTAACTCAAAGTCTTATTTTTTTTATTCTTGGACCTGTTCATCTTCAGCTTCAACTGTGTCCTCTGTAGCAGACTCAATATTTCTCACCTCTCTTACTGGGACTCCTTGGACTCCTTCATCAACCTTTAAATCAATGCAATCAACTAATTTATGCAATATTTTATTAAATCATCAATATCCTTTACTATTGGTAGCATATCCGAAGAATATGCCTTCATCAGCCCTGTCATCATACTTGCCAAGGTTTTCATTATTATTCTTTATGTATCACTTACTCCCAAAGACTTTGAAGTGTTTGATTGAAGTGGGTCTTCCATACCACAGTTCATAAGGTGTCTTGTCACTGTGTGGTCTAAGGTGGGATTTGTTAAGAACATGGACTGATGTGTGTATTGCTTCTACCCAGTAGGTTTGACCAATGTTCTTCTCATTCATCGGTGACCTGGCCATTTGCTGAATCGTTTTGTTTTTCCTCTCAACTACTCGATTTTGTTGTGGAGTTCCTGAGATGGTGTATTCTCTCTTGATCCCATGTTTATCACAGAATTCCTTGAAATCACTTGACATAAATTATCCTCCTCTGTCAGATCTTACAACCTTTAATCAGTTTCATGTTTTATTCTCAGTTAAAGCCTTAAATATTTTAAATTTCTCAAATGCTTCATATTTTTCTTTGAGAAAAGCAACCCAAGTGAGTCTGGATTAATCATCAAAGATAAGCATGAATTATTTTTCCTTCCATGTGCCTTATTGTCTTGATGGTCCACATAAATCCATATGAACTAATTGGAGTGGTTTCTCTGTTGAAGTAGATCTCTTGGATTTAAACTGTGTCCTGGTTAGCTTTCCTACTTGGCAGGGTTTACACACATAATCTTGTGGCTTTGATATTCTTGGAAGTTCTTTCACTGCCTCAAGATTTTTGAGCTTGATTAAGTGATCAAAGTTTAGATGTCCAAGTATCCTATGTCATAACCAGCTTTCATCATGTTTTCTTAGATGACACTCTTCTATATCTGCTTTCAGCACATATACATTATTATCTCTCCTTATGCCTTTAGCCACCACTTGTCCTGAGTTTACAGACTTTATATTGTAATCCTTGGAAGTGAACACTACTTCACATCCTCTGTCATAAATTTGACTTACACTGAGAAAATTATGTTTCAGCCCATCTACAAGCAGAACATCATGGCATTTTCCTTTGCCATTACTTAAACTCACCATCCCTTTATCCTTGATTTTACCTGGAGCATCATTTTCGAAGGTTACATTTCCTTATTTTCTTTCACTTAGAGACAGAAAATTACTTTTGTCTCTTGTCATATGTTTGGAGCATCCACTTTCAATATACTAGGGGTTCTTTTTTCTTTAAGATGACAACACTAATCCACACTTGTCATTTTCTTTCTTCTTCCAAACCTTGACATTTTTTAGCAGAGGGATTCAAAACTGGCTCATAGTTTCTTAAGCGACAGTCTCCAGCTTTATGTCCATAATTATGGCAGGTGTGACATTCTGGTTCATTGAATAAAGGATCATAACGATTGTTATACTTAACCTATGTCTTTTTCCCATCCATCACATTATTTGCAGTCTATGGTTGTTTGTTACTTGGCTATCTCATTCTTTGTTGTGGCAGATATCTATTCCTTGAGTGTTTTGATTGCTCATATCTAAATCTTAAAGAACATTTTATAGCTTTGTGACCAAAGTTAGAACAGAAAAAACAATATCCATAGAAAAATCATTTGTACCTGGAAAATGGTTGTCTTCTTTGATCAGTTTGATTTCTTCCATGATGATGATTTCTTTGAGCAGAGGGTGTATTATTTCTTTGTTCTATAGGTTCAGTTCTGGTACTTTTTCTTTCACTCTTCCTTGGTCGTTGATTATCTTCTTTTGTTTCTCCATATTTGTTGTTGTCAATGAATGTAAAATTGACAAACTTGATGTATTCTTTGTTGCTTGTCTGACCACTACTTGATTCTCCTTCATAACTCAAACCATTTTTCAAATTTGGATTCCTTCGTTGATTCAGAATGACGGCTAATCCTTCTGAGGATTTAATGCTTGGAATATTTTGGAGATACAATGCTTTAAACTTCTCCATCTATTTTCTGGTTTTTACTACCTCTTCTTCCAAGGCTTCACATCTTGCTTTCTTCTCTGATAACTTTTGTTGCAGAATGTCCTCTATTTTCTTTGCATCTTCTAATTCTACTTTTAGCATGGCAAAGTCTTCAACATGTTTTTTCTTGTCTTTCTCGAACTGTATCAGCGACTGTTTTTGGTTTTTCTTCTTAAATCTGAGTCTATCAATTTCTTTTAGGGCACTGATTAGTTCTCCTTCCAAGTCAACCATAGCTTCTTCTTCATTAGCATCACTTCTTGTGCTTTAATTATTATAATCCTCTTTGGCCATAAGCATAAAGTCATTAACCTTATCTTCATAATCAGAATCACTATCTGTGTCTCCTGAATAGTCATCATTGTTTACACATAAACTTTTTTTTTTACCAAATCTCTTAGATTTATACTTCTCTTCACCTTCAGCATTCTGGTCCTTATTCTTGTGTGGACATTTAGATGCAAAGTGACCTATCTTTCCACAGTTAAAACATTTGAAGGGAAACTTGCCTTGGTACTTGCCTGATCCTTTCTTTAGTCTTCTCACAAATTTTGCTTCAATTCCATCAGGCTCAGAATCCTCATTCTTATCTTCTTTAAATGATGCTTCTCTAGAGGTGGATTTATCTTTACCTATCCTCATTTCATATGCAGTCAACGTTCCTAGAATTTGATCAAAAGGAAGAGATTTTATATCATTAAGTTCTTCTATAGCAGAGACCTTTAGGTTGAACCTGTCTGGAAGAGATCTCAATATTTTATGAACTAACGAGGCTTCTTCAATTTTTTCACCAAGTCCTTTCATTGCATTTACTAGTTCTTCAACTCTTAGAAAGTACTTCCCAATAGTTTCATCCTCTTTTATCTTTAGCTATTCAAACTGTAATCTGTAGGTTTGAAGCTTGGCATCCTTTACCTTCTCATTACCTTCATAACTGCTAATGAGTTTGTCCCACATTTCTTTGGGAGATTCTAAGTGCATAACTTTTACAAATTTTTCTTCTACAAGCCCACTCAGAATAGCATTCATAGCCTTAGTGTTGAAGCTAAATTATAGCTTGTCATCCTTATTAGCTAGTACAACTGGTTTTACATAACCCGTCTCTACCACATCCTAGACATCTGCACCTAAATCCATTATGTAGGTTCTCATCCTAACTTTCCAAAAGGCAAATTTTGTTCCATTTGTTGATACTGAGAGGGGGGTGAATCAGTATCAAGTACAATTTAAAACCTTTTTCAACTTATACTTAAACCATTCAATTATATCCAATGAGAAATGAACAATAGTATAAGAGTTACACCAATACACCACAATACACCATGCACAATATATGAGAAATAATCAATAGTTTTTGTT
>SNQJ01S0025443.1:10302-74141 GCA_010110895.2 Picea sitchensis
AGATATTCTTGAGGAAACCCATAAAGGGAGAAAACCTCTTCTTATTGATAGGATAAGTAGTATTTATTTTCTGTACATTATCATTCTTATGAGAACCAACTCATTGTGAGGCTACCACCTCTGTTTTACAATATGCAACTTGTTGAAAGAACCAACTCTCTGGTTTCTCTAGCACCCACTAGAAGGAAGCACCAACTTCTTAAGTGTTCCAACACCAATTGGATGGAAGCACCAACTTCCAGTCACACGGGCACCAACCTGTATAACAGAGAACAATAGTTCTCCCTTGCACCACCTTGGTTTTTCTGTCTTCAACCAGATGGAAGATACAACTCCCTGTGTTCAAGCACCCACTTGAAACTCTGAGGACAACAGTCCTCCCTAGCACCACCCTACCACCTTGAAATATAAATATTTTCTTGTTGGAATCTATTACAGTGATACAATATGTATCAATAGCTTATCAGTCTCATCATTGTTTTGCTACATTGCTCTGCTCTGCCTGCATCATTGTTCTCCTCCATGCATACCAGCCTCTTTGTTCATATTTTCTGCTTCATTTCATACTTTATTGCATGCATTCATTCTATGCGTTGTGCCTATTATACACTCTTCTCATCCTCTGCAAATCCACCTTCTTCCCGCGTGCAGAAACTATTACAGAGCATTGCCTCTCTTCTCTGTTCTACATGTTATTCACACGTTGAATCCTTTGCCATATCATCCTGGAAACTCTTCGTATTCTCTGGTGTTTATGCCCAGTCTGTTCACCATGAATGGTCGTTCATCCTGAGATTCTTTTGGCATCACTGGAAATAACAATCTTCGACACTTTTCAATATGTCTATTGTCTCTTCATTCCACTCATAGTTACCTTGAGTCTCTTCAGCTTCTCTGGCGATCACCCTGAAGCCTCTTCAAATTCTCTAGCAGAAACAATGAGTGGTTTCTGGTAGTTACCCAGAGAACCTTCATGCGCTCATTCCTTTGGTGCCTTTTCCCTTTCTGAGAAAAATACACAGTGGGCACTCACTTTTCTGGCTAAGCCCTTTCCTTTCACATGACCACGAGTTGTGACCACGGGCCTGACCAAAAGGCACTTCACAATATCGGACATCAGATATTTAGTTGCGAGTTGCCTTGGTTCTCCCAACTCGCGATCTTCGATGTGGAGCCTAGTAACGTGCTAGCTCCTCCCTTAACCTTTGCTAATGTGACCACTCGCTAATCAAATGGGTGCTTCACAATATCAGCGATCTCTGAAGTGGATCCTAGCGACATGCTAGCTCCTCCCTTGGTTGTGACCAAGGGCCAAGAAAAATGGTGCTTCATTTCACGAACTTGTGAATTTCGTCGTGCCTAATCAACGGTCCACTCTCTCCCTTTGATCGAAAGCTATGATCAAATCATGACCTCGTGTGTCGAGTGTTTGAACATGAGCCAACCCTAACTCTTCCAACTCCTGATTCTTGATTCAGTGCTCTATGTCAGATCGATGGCCCACAGCCCTCTGTGATCCAATGGTCCATATCTTATCGAGACTTCGCATTTTGCGAAGTTGGAGGACTACTCACCTCCCTTCTTCCGACTTCCAATTTTCTGAAACCTGCTCCAGATCAATGGCCCAAGATCCTCGGTGATCTGATGGCTCAGATCATATCGGGACTTTGCATTTCACGAAGTTGGAGGAATACTCACCACCCTTCTTCCGACTTCCAATTTTCTGAAACTACTTTATCGGCTGCCACATGTCCTTCCCAGATGAACGGCTAGGATTTCTACGGCTCCCATCTCCTCGGGTATTTTCCTCCTAGCTTCCCAATATTTGCGAGCGTCAGATCAATAGCTCACAACTCCCCATGATCTAATGGTCTAGATCAACTCACGAACTCGAACATTGCGAGTTCCTACAACTCTCACCTTTGACTTTTCCAGTTCGCGAGTCAGCGAAATGCTAATCTCTCGCCACGTGTCCTCTGGATCCAATGGCTTAGATCTCATCGCGACTTCAAATTTCACAGAGTTGGAGGATGGCTCTCAGCCATTATTCTCTTCACATTTATACTAGATCCAATAGTTGTTTGTCCTCAGCACTCAGATCCAACAGATCGAATTTGTACTTCTCCTATGCGCTTCCTCTATTCATTGGATTCTTATCTAACGGACATCGGGTATCTGGGATTGGTGATCCAATGGCCACTATCGCTCCTCCTCCTGATCTTATGCTTCCTCCCGACTTGGAAGAATTTCTAAGTGTCAAAGGCCTCGACCTTTTATCCTTCTGCGAATCCTAATGACTTTGGGACTCATCTGCATTTCTGAAAATGCTATCTCTCCTGATATTTGGCAATGAAGTTAACCTCGGCCCTGACGCACACTTGCGCTCTGCGTGAAACTCTTCACTATTCCTCTTGAGCTTTGATTGCATACTCTACCAGTAATCATGCCATCGTTGTTGTTTTTCTTTCATGTAGATATGCCATCGTCATTGTTGTTCTTGCCTGTAGACATGCCATCATCGTTGTTGTTCTTGCCATCAATGATAAGCACACTCTGCCTGTAAACATGCCAATACTTGAAAACTTCATTGCAAATGTTCCCATTGTTTCTTTTTAAAATCCTTCATCATTTTCTAAGTCTTTTTGGAGATATTCCTTAAATTACACAATCCTTGTTGAGAAGTTGGTTGAACTCTGTGCTAATTCTGAAACTTCAAGGATTAAGCATATTCTCTTTTGGATACCACCTCCAACATATTTTCTTACATCAAACAATAAAGTAGATGAACCCTTTAATTTGGAACTTCTTTCTAGGACATCTTCAAGAGTAATTATTGGTTGAATTGCAATGATTGGTTCAACAAATAATGGTTTTTGTATTAGAGATTTCTCTAATTCCTTTATTCTTTCCTTTAAAAATAAATTCTCTTTTTCAATGTCAAAAATGGATTCCTTCAATGCTTCCCCAGTTGTATCATGAAATTCTGCGATTTTCGAGGGTGGAACCCCATGAAAATCGATTTATGATTTCCATTTCTCAACAACTTTCTTATTTTTCATATTTACTTTTTCTATTAACGGTTTCTTAGAATTATTGTGGTAGTTCATGTGGTGAAGTGTAACAGACTCTTATTCAAATATTGTTGGCTCTTTGGAATCCATATCTTCAGCAATTTCCCTATTTTCCATCAATCTCTACTCTGACCAATTGTGTTCTTCTATTACTTCATCTACTTCCATGGCTTTGGGACTTTCTTTAATTTCAGGCACATCTTGTCCCACTTTTCGAGTGTCTCTTTTTATTTGTATGGAAGTGTGTACAGTATGAGATATTTCCATTATTTTCTTTGTAGGGTCTTTATCTCAACCATCGTCTGAATTTTCGGTGGATGTCCTTCCTTTTTCTAGACCACTACTTCTAGGTTTCATTTTTGTTGAAACATTGTTTTGAGATATATTGGGTGAATTATGGTTCTTATAAGTTGCCTCTCATCCCTTCTACCTATATCACTCATTGGTTCTTGCCAATTATTAAATGACATTCAAGGTTTCTTCAATAGAGGCCATGGGTATAATTTGGTTATCTCCCCCTCCTTCTTCGAATTGCTCCAACTTACTAAAATATGATGAATATCTGACTAGAGACATGTGTGCAAAAAATGAATTTTTAGGATCAAAACTCTTGATGGGTTGGGATTATTTTAGACCTAGTTGATCCAATTGACCAAAAAAATCATAAAAATGGGGAATATGTTTGACGACTATTTCCCCAACCCTCCATGGAAATGGAATAAATTATTTCTTTCTTTTTTCGTTGAAAAAATGTGCCCAATACTTATATTGTCTACCCACTTCGATGAAAAAAATTCTATCAGACGCATAGAAAGGTAATAGAAAGGGTTTCCCCTGGAACCCAAATTGTCTCAAAAGACTTAATTTCCTCCAAAGTTTCAAAAATTCCTTTCTCATCGAGAAAGGATGCAGCCTCCAATGACAACCTCAATGTAGTAGGACCATGAATCAATTTCTTGAATGCAGAAATAAAACCATTTTGGACCATGTAAAAATTATATTGGGATTTATGTCTGCTTAAAGTCAGGTACCAGACAAAAGTTGGTTCCATCTTAAAATAAACATTTCCTACTATAGGAAATTCTTCAAATATGTGACTGTGAGAAATAACATAGACCAAATATAAAGTCATATAAAATTTTCGGGTTTTTATTAGGAAACCCAGTAGAAATAAAAATTTCATTTGAGATGATTCGGTCCCAAACAATCATTGTGTCTTCACGAACAACATAGTAAATAATGTACACAATTTATTTAGGCATGGAGACCTTGGACTCTAGTCCAATTATTCAGGAAAAAATCCAAGCAAATTCTTTGTATGGGTATTTCAGAGAACTAACCTCTACCTCGACAGAATTGTTGTCAATTATCTAGTTGGTGAGATAATTTTGTAGGAGCTCTATGCCTCCTTGGTGTTCTTTGGGAAACTTGTTTGCTTCATCATTCTTAAACAACATATTGGGGTTTGAAAGTTGTAGAATTTTTCTTAATACCGAGGGGGACGAAGAAATTGCCAGCTTCCCTTGGATTTGAATAATTCTTTGCTCTGTGTCAATTTTATTGATGCACAAAAGTACTAGTTCTTTGAAATTTGTCACCCCGATACACACCCAATCAATGTTGTGTCTGAACTCCAAACCTTCTTTAACTCTTTCTCTGTAGGGGAAAGAGCCAAATACCACTTATAGGCTTGTGACCATTGGAATTGGTAATCTTCTCATCTAAGATTATTGAGTGTCTCTCTTCAATACAAGTCCTTTATTTTACTTGACATGTCTTTACATTGATTTCTCTTTTTACGAATAGGTGGTGCTCCTATCAATATAATCTTTTTAAGGGAGGCATTTTAATTCTTTATTAAATTTACCATGTATTTCCTTGATTATCAATTGTTGTAGCTCTTATTTCAAAGTTGCTAGTTTGCACGGTCATATTTTGAATTTATTACAAAGCCTTTACAAAATCTATGTTACTTAATAATGTATTTAGGTTCACAGAAGTGGCGGTTGAAGTGATGGAGGGGAAGTAAATTCCATCGGGGATGGTGATATGATGTCAGGAAACATGAAAAATGGTTAAGTATGGGAGTGCAAAGTGGAGAATGTAAAATGCAATATGATGAGTGTGGGATTGCAGGATGTGGGACTATGGGCATGGAGAGTTGAAAAGATGAGGGACTCCCGCATATGTAATGGTGAAATAAACTAAGTATGAGAAAAGTCGATTTTTTGGTTTTTGGAAGTGGATGATTCATTTTCGAGGATGTGGAATTGCAAGTTGCAAGACTGTGGGTCTAAGGAAAAAGGGAAATGGGATGGAAGGTTGTCCTGCATCTACATTCAATAAATTTAGCTAAGTATGGAAAAGGTTAGTGCATTATACATGACGTGGAAATATAAGGGGTCATTCTGAGTGTTGCGGGTTTGTGGGTTGCAGGACATGGGAATTTGCAGGAAAAGGAGTGGATTGGTCTCCCGCAATGAGACTCCTGCAACACAAAATATGACAAAGTTTTTGGATCGTGAGATAAGAAAAGTGACTAACTATAGACTTGCAGGTATGTGGACCTTCGGACTTGATGGTATCCCAATCCACAACCCGCATTTTAAAGAAAAAAATTGACAAAGTATAGAATATACAAGGAAAATAAGAAGAAAATTATAAGAATGAGGATGGATATGTATGCACTAACATTGATCAATGAATGTAGATCAACATTCAGCTCCAACTGTGGGACTGTGACCCCCTGTGGGTTTCTCAGAATATAGAAAACCACATCCATTGGGCAATTGGAGTTGAAAAAGAAAAGAATCGGGAAAAAGAGATAAATTGATGAAGAATATACAAAGGTGTACAGACAAAGGCGTACAGAAAGAGACTATGTACATATTTTAGAAATGGGGATTAATAGGATAAATTCTTACAGTATTTCCCATTCACAAGCAACGGTTGAATCATTCCTTTCATATCCTTCAACAGATAAGAATTGTAACCAATGTTCTTCTCAATCTGGTATCGGCCAATCTAGAGAGCTTCAAACTTTGTGTGAAAAGATGGTTTTTATTTTTCTTTGTTACACAACAAAACCAGATGGTATTTTTTAAAATCTCTTGTGGTAGTGCTCTTGTAAAAATGTCTTTTTACCACTTGTTGTATTTTTCTTATTATCATTATTTCATGTGCTCTTTGTTCTTCAAGTTGTAGAAGTTCATGATATATTTTCTATATAGGAGGTTGCTCTTATATGTCTTCATTATTTGTACCAAGGACTAAGGCATTCAATTCCATATGTAATGGTAAACTTGCTTCTTTTCCATATACCAAAGTGTATGGGGAATACCTAGTGCTATATTTTGGAGTAAGGCAGTTTTGCTAGAGTGCATCTATTAATTTTTTAAGCCAATTTTTATGGTTGGATGCAATTGTATTTTTGAGAATATAAATTTTTGTTTTTTTTTTTTACTCATCCAAACCATTTCCTTGTGGGCAATAGTTGGATTATTTCCCCATGATGATGCCATATTCTCCAAAACAAATTGTAAACTTTGACCTGATGAATATTGAACCATTTTCTATTATGAACTTTTTTGGTAACCATATATGGACAAAATATTTTCTTTCAGAAAAAGGTTCAATTGTTCTGAATTAGCATTCCTTAGAGAAATAGCTTCTTGTCGTTTGGTAAAGTAGTCGGTTGCAATGATGATATAAGCATGTCATTTAATAGACTTTGGATTTATTGGACCAATTACATCTAAGCCCGATTTTGCAAATGGATCATCTATTGTTATATATTTTAGTGGCATTGTTTCCCTCTTCATCTTCCCTAAAAAAAATTAGCATGGGAGGAATTTTCGAATCATTGTATAAGCATATTTGAACATATTCAACCAATAATAGCAAGTCTAAATGATTTTGTGAGAAGTTACAACTGGCAAAAAATGTCCACCACAAAATCCATTATGAAATTCTTGAATTATTTCCTTAGACTTGGGACAATCTAAACATCTTAATAGAATTCCATCAAAATTTCTTCGGAAAAGAACTCCTGAGACTAGTACATATTGATCGTTTTTCATCTTCAAATTTATCCTTTCTTTAGAAGACATTCCAGGAGGAAATTGACCAGATTCCAGGTAAAATATTATGTCCTTATGCCATTCAGATGTTGCTAAACTCATTTTTTGTATGAAAACATTAATTGTATTGGGAGGAGAGATATTTACAACTTCAATTCCAATAATGAATTCACATAGTCATTTCCCCTTAATAGTGTTCATAGGTTTAATATCTAAATCATACTCTTGAATCTATGCTAACCAATTTTCCCATCTACCCTCTCTGAGTTGTTTATTAAGAAACATTGTTACTAGTGAATGTGGCACATAAGCAATGATGTGAGATGACAAGATAAAGGTCCTGAAATGAGATATTTATTTGAACAAGGAAAGAGATTTATTTTCAGTCATTGAGTAGTTTAATTCATAATCATGCAAGGTCTTACTCATGAAAGAAATTGGAAGTTCTTCTACGTTTTCATTCTTTTGGGTGAGGATTGAGGCAATAGTTTCCTTTGAATCAAATGAATATAACATAAAATATTTTTCAAAGTCAGGACTGGTAAGAACAAAGGCAGTAGTAATGGCATGTTTGATTTCTATGAAATCCCTTCAAATATCCGATGTGCATTCAAATTTATGATTCTTCTTCAAGAATTTATTTATTGGCTTGACATTTGTATCATAATCTAGAACAAACCTTCGAACAAAATTTATATCTCTAAAGAAGTATTGTAGTCCTTTTCTTGATGTAGGTGGATTTATATCATTAATTGATTTAACCCTTTCTGAATCAATATATATTCATTCTTTTCTCACAACATGACCTAGGAGCTTTCCTTCTAATATGAAAAACCGACACCTTTTATATTCAAATATATTCCATATATTCTTCATCTTTCAAAGACTTGTTTGAGATGTTTGAAATGTATTTCCCTCAGTTTTGAATGAACTGTCAAATCATCTTGGTAGTCTTCCATAAATTTTCCAATTAGATATTTAAAAGCATGATTCATCACCCTTTGAAAAGTTGCACATGCATTCATAGTCCAAATGGAATACGGATATAAGAATATGTTCCCCATGGTGTAATGAATCCAATCTTTGTTCTATCTTCCTCAGCCACAAGAACTTTATTATATCCAAAAAATCCATCCAGCATAGACATTAGTGCAAAACCAGTGACCTGTTACAATAACATCTCCATGTTTGGGAGTGAGTAGTTGACTTTGATACTTGTTCCATTAAGATCTTTGAAATCAACACAAAGGCAAATCTCTCCATTCTTTTTTCTCACTACCACGGGATTTGAAAGCCATTATGAGTGTATGATTGGAAAAATTATACCATTTTTTTTCATTTTTTCCAGCTCCATCTTCACTAAGGGCTTCAATTTGGAATTTATCATTCTCAAATTTTTATTAAAAGGATTTGATCCCTCTTTGAGTGGTACAACATGATGGAAAATAAACTTTTAATATTCCTTTAAATCATCATAACTCCAACCAAAAATGTCCTGAAATTCCTTGAACAGTACAGTATATTTCTCTATTTCTTTAGTGGTGCAAATAGTACCAAGATTTATGTATTTTGGAGAATTAGTTGTACCAATATTGATTTTATTTGTCTCTTGAACCTTTCTAATAGAGGGTTCATATTTTGGATCCAAGGTCTTAATGATTTTTGTAGCTTCGGGTAGGTATTCTCATGTTCCCTAGGTGTTGGGCATGTGGGAATCGTCGTGGGCACCACATTACACTCTTCATTTGGAGAAAACTGCCATTGCAATGAATTTGGGGGCTTCATGGGTTTGGTGATGGAATTTGTGGGTTTGTTTTGTGGATTCACACCCAAAAGAAAGTCTAATTTGATGTTGAGTTGTGGAGGGGCTTCTATGTTGACCCCTAAGACTTGTATATAAAGGAGAGAGGTCATTGTGAAATTTCACATAGTGTAGAGCGTATGGAGACATGATCGAGTTGGCATAAGTGAATCCGGACTTGCGCCAAGGAGATTGGTGATCTCAGCAAAGGAATTTGTGTAACTCTGGAAAAGATGGCCTAGGATAAAGGAAGTTGTAGAGAGAAAATCGTACGAAGGTGTCCATACAAGTTTTATGTACATATATGTGGGTTGGAGTGGGAGGAATTTTGTATGTATGTGGTTTGCAGTGGGCATAGTCATATATACGCGGGTGGAAGTGGGGCACAGCCATGTATACACAAGTGGCAATGAGTCACGGTTGTGTATATATGTGGGTTGTAGTAAAGTGAATCATGTACAGTCATACACTATTTTTTGGGTAGGGGCAGGTACGTACAGGATTACGTCAGCAATAGTACATGTGATTTCAACAGGATGTATAGGTGGTCTACAACAGATTTGTGGGAAGAGGAAATTTCCAACGATTTGTTGAGGTTTGGTTTGCTAATTTTCTAGTTATTGGAGGAAAAGGTTGTCCTCAGAATTTGTTGAAATAGTATTGGCTAGGAGGGTTGGTTTTTCCCTCAAAATTTTTGAATTTGATAAACTTACAGAACAAAAATTTTATGTCGCGTGTGTATTGATGATTCATCTATGATCTTGTTGTTTCCACTGCATATATTTTCAGTCAATAATTTTTAGTATAAAATTGTTCAGTGATAATAGCTAGGGTTAATTGTTAGCTCACTACAAAGCAATTTTCAAATCTGAAAATTAGTCACACGGAGTTGCATGTGAAAATTGACATGGTATCAGATCTTGGGATCTTAAAAGAAAGGATCATCTTTGAAACACATAGTTGCTATAGTTGGTAGCAGATTTCTTGTTCTTGTTCTTGTTCCGGACAGGTCACAGGTCACAGCTCTGAGGGGTAGTTGTAGCAGTGTTGAGGAGTTAGCTCTGAGAGGGAGCTACAGTGACGGTTGGAGGTGGAAAGAGGTTAGATGGTCTCTAATTTGATACATGGATCATACTATCCAAATGAGGATTTGTGGACTATTGCAGCTTAGTGGTTTGGTAGGTTGGGATTTTTGGTGGATTGGTGAAGAGCATGGATCATAGTAGTATATTTTGTGGTAGGTTTCCAACCCTCCTGATGGACTTACAATGGATTTTCATAGTGATTTTTGATGGGTTAATCTTGGGTTCTATAGCATGGACGAGATGGCTTCATGTATATGTTAGGTTGATGAGATAGAGTCTTCATTGAGCCAGAGAGTTGCACATTATCGAGGTACGACGGTGTATGAGGAATTTGAACCATGAGGATGAGGACACTCACAAAGATGAGTTGCAGAGGTCTAGAGTGGACTAGATTGAGTGTCCATCTGTAGCTTGTGATTGTTTAGAGAGAGGACACAGGTTCAATTACAGTTTGTGCGTAGACATGGAGAGTTTTTGGTGACTTGGATGATGGACTTGGGAAGAATTGCATTGGATGGTCATGGCTTGGGTAAGCAAGATTATTTCCTTGGAGGATTGCATGGTTCTTGTTAGTCCCTAAAGTTTCACTTGACTGTGAGACGGCAAGCTAGGGCATCATAAGGTTATTGCAGTGGTATTTTTTAAGGGTTTTCTGAATAGGTTTTTAGAAAATGGTTGAAAGTTGGTTTAGTTCTGGAGAAAGATCATTTATGTCATCATAAACTGAATTTGTGCCCTTAAATGCATATTCATATATTGAAGTTGATTTTGTAGTTTCTCTAGTCATAGGTCTTTTGGAGTATTGTGCAATCTGCTTTCCCTTTTCTTAGTTCTTCTTCAAGACCTCGGATTCCTTCTTTGTCCTGTGTAAAGAAGATGCCACTTCCTGTTTTTTGATCTCCTTCTTAGAATCCTCTTAATTATCGTCTATGATTATGAGATTCTCCTTCTTGATGGAAGGATGAAAATTTTCTTTTGAATTCAGTCTAAATTTATAGGCAGCTCTGGTAGAATTCCTTCTAAGGAATTTAGGTATAGGTGTTTCTTTTTACTCTATTTTTTACCCTTTGCAGTCTTCTTACCTGTATATTGTTTTTTCTATTTGACTGGAGTTTGAACTGGACTTGTGGTGTAATCTTCATATTCATAAAATTCCTTCTTTATATATGGATCAAGAAATATGTCACTCTCTTCACTCATTTTAGGCTTCTTACCTCGACTATTAGTGCCTTTCTCATCATCTTTACCTACAGAAAAATCACCAATAGCTTGTTGGGTTTGTAATTTTTTCTTGCTAGCACGAGTTACCCTAGCTGCAAGTGAATCTTCTTTCATTAAAACTTCATATAATCATTAGGTGGGAAAGCATACAGGACTTGTGGTATATTTAATGGTGCATATCTGGCTACAACAATTGCATCCATCTTATTCACAACCATGTTTACCATAGTAGGTGTTTGGATTGTAGGAGTGAGCAGAATTGGTGATGTAGAAAGATATACGGTTCCTTGGGTTGAACAAGTTAATTGAGTTGATATAAGTTTTTTACATTCAACTAAAGAAATCAGAGGTTTCTTTTCTGAACCAAAGTAGGTTGAAGGTTCAAGAAAAAAAGGATTTTCAAAGGAATAATAACGTGGTTTATTCTATTCAGAAGAAAAGGATTGAGGTAATGATGAAAGTGTATCTGGTTCACTTTTAATATCTTTGGGAAAATATATCAAAGCTTCAGCTACAGATAAGGTATTTGTTTTTTTCTTCTTCAATGATCTCAGCAAACACTTTCCATTGATTTAAATTCAATTCTGAGATAGTTGAAGGAAAATGAACAGTTGCAGGCTTAACTATAGACTTTGTTTCAATCTCAAGAATAACTTCTTCAATTGGTGTGAGTTTGAAATTTTTTTAAGACTGTCCTTGATTACTTGTAGAAGAAAATTTTCCTTTTGAAAGAGAGGACTGTTCAGGAGTGTTTTTAGGTTTTCTCAATATATTTTCAGGATCTGACACTGTTGCAACAAGCTTAGGATCTGGGTTTTTTCTGGTCACTGGTTTCTTTTTAGAGGATGAGGAAGTTGGAGGAATTTTAAATCATTTTCCTTCTCTTTTAGGATCCAGAATTACTACAGAGGATTCGTTGGGTGAAAAACAAATAGTCTCATGTAAATGTCCAAATTCTTGTTCACCATCAAGATTTGGATCTGATCTTGTCGTTCTCTAAGAAAATATCTTTGTTCCTTCGTCCTCGACAACGACGCAAAAAAATGTTATTCCCTAAAGTTTCACTTGACTGTGAGAGGGAAAGCTAGGGCATCATCAGGTTATTGCAATGGTATTTTTTAAGGGTTTTTTGAATAGGTTTTTAGAAAATGGTTGAAAGTTGGTCTAATTCTGGAAAAAGATCATTTATGTCATCATAAACTGCATTTGTGCCCTTAAATGTATATTTAGATACTGAAGTTGATTTTTATATTTGCTCTGGTCACAGGTCTTCTAGAGTACTGTTCAATTTGCTTTCACTTTTCTTGTTTCTTCTTCAAGTCCTCAAATTCCTTCTTTGTCCTGTGTAAAGAAGATGCCACTTCTTGTTTTTTTATCTCCTTCTTAGAATCCTTTGAATTATCTTCTATGATTATGATATTCTCCTTCTTGATGGAAGGATGAAACATTTCTTTTGAATTCAGTATAAATTTATTGGCATCTCTAGTAGAATTCCTTCTAAGGAACTTAGGTACAGGTGTTTTCTTTTTACTATGGTTTTTACCCTTTGCAGTCTTCTTACCTGTAGATTGTTTTTCTGTTTGACTGGAGTCTAAACTAGACTTGTGGTGTAATGTTCATATTCATCAAATTCCCTCTTTATATATGGATCAGGAAAGATGTTAGTCTCTTCATTCATTTTAGGCTTCTTACCTCAACTAGTAGTGCCTTTCTCATCATCTTAACCTACAATCAAATCACCAATAGCTTGTTGGGTTTGTAATTTTCTCTTGCCAACATGAGTTAACCTGGTTGTAGAGGTGAATATTATTTCATTAAAACTTTGGTGGCTTGAGAGGTCTCTTTCTCTTTTAGAGGTTTCTTCCCCTTGATAGTTTCGGATTTGGTTGGTTGTAGATTCGGTTTTAAGGACTGGATTAACCAATCCCAAGATCTATGGACTTCATTTAAGGAGAAGACTACTAATGTTCTAATCAAACCTTGATGAAAAAGACTTCTTTTTTTGTAGCAGGATGGGACTGGATCCTCTTAGACATCTTAGCTAAACTTTTCAATAGAAAATAGGGTAAGTTAAGAGGGTAATCACCATGTACATGAATCAACAGTCTAATATGATAGAGAGAAAGTGTGCCTTCACATGTAATGTATCTGTGGATAATCGGCAAGATAGTGTGCCATTCTTTCCTTACCCAACTATGTGGTATATTGTTGCTCCAGTTAGGTTTTTCTTTTCTAGAATTAAAAATTGATTCACAAACTCCAAGACTACATTTTCCTTCTTCCACCATCTTTCCCCGTACACTGGTAATCTGTCGGATTTAGCAATATAATGATCTCTCACGTGCATCAGAAGTTTTCCAACCAAAGATTCGAAGCCATCAAAATGTTGTGCAAACGTCATCGAGATCTGTTCGTCATGACCCTAGAACGTTGAGAAAAACTTGAACCAACCAGCATCCTTGAATTTTTGTGCCATCTAAGGAAATGCTTTGAGCAATTTTGTTCCTTCGGGCTCCAATATGATTATTTGGCCAATATTTTTGGGTGCCATATCATTGATACGATCCTGTATACAATTATGAAAACCCTGCGTAGAACAACAGACATGCAAAAATAGGTAGATAACGATTTCATTCATGATAATCGAGCATGTTGATTTGATGTCGAGGTGGCAAGTACAGCTCAATCCTCCGAATATAGTTGTTATCATATGAATAGAATCCAGAAATAGATCATAAAGAGGTATGCAGATCCTCTAATTATGATTTACAACGTTAGGACATTATCTGGTCAGGGTGGCGCATGCAAAACAATGATTATTCACGGCACTGCAGGAATAGTGTTATTCTTTCAGTGCCTTTTCTAACTTGGAAAATTTTGAAAATTCAAATAATGAAACAACAAGTCATGTGACAGAAAATTCTCATATCAAATCCTAATCTTTAAAAACCTCAAAAATCATTTAAAATTTGCAATAAATATTGAAAAAATAATCTTCCAAGACAAGAGGTAAAAACAGAGTTTTGACAGAAAAATCATGAAAAACAAATGGACAGGGACTAGGGACACCCAATTAGTCAAAAAAAAGGTTAGGGACTAAAAATGGCTCCTTCTGGGGGTAAAGTTTCATGATGAAAATTTAAGAATTGTTGACCAATGCCTTCATATCCTTTTGATTCTCTTTATTTCCCTGTTCTGTCATCCTTTATTAAAAACCACAAACTATAAAGAAACAATTCCATTGGGTATATGGAGTCTTTATTTGAGTTAAAAAAGTAAATCCTACTATACAAAATGAACTTTCTAACTGATTTTAAAAGAAATAATGTTTCAAGAATCTCCCATTTACTGGGCCTCCTAAAATCTCACTATCATCCAAATTATGTAAGAGAAAGGTATTGTTGTTCATGACCCTGGCTATTTTGAAAGGGCCATGCCATAAGTTGTCAAACTTACCATGTTTAGTTGTTTCCTCTCTTCTAGCATCCCATCTCAATACAAGATCTCCCTCTTTGAAAATATCATTCTTTGTCTTGTTATCAAACGTTTCTTTGACTTTGCTCTGATGAATAACATCTTTTTGATCCATCTTTTCCTAGCCTGTTGAACTATCATTTGAAAAACTTTCCTTTGAATGTCATTAGGTTCTTCTTACTCCTCTTGCAGAAATTTAATAATAGGTAAACCCAATTGAGTTGGAAATACAACCTATGTTCCATACACCATTTGGAAAAGGGAATTTCCAATATATTTCTTATTACTGATCTGATCAGCCCATAGGTAAAATTTTAACTTGGAATCCCATAATCCTTATGAGGATTTTATTGGATGATTATGATAACCCATTTCCTTGGGGATAGCAAGGAGTGGAATGGACCAATTTGATGTTATATTTATTGCAAAAATCAATTATTTAATTTGATTTAAAAGATTGAGCAGTGTCAGTAACCAGCTTCTTAGGACAACCAAATCTAGAGAAAATATGCCCTTCAAGAACATCCATGATTACCTTGTTTGTTGCACTCTGGGTTGGGATTGCTTAAATCCACTTCGTAAAGTAATCTGTGGTTGTGAGTATCCATTTATGTTGTCCAAAAGAGGGAGGATGAATTTCTCCAATGAAGTCTAGGCCCCACTTTTGAAAAGGTCCATGAGCAATGATGGGTTTTAAAGGAAGAGACATAAGGTTTTGTTTTCCTACAAACTTTTGACATGGTTCACATGCCCTCAAATGAGAAAATATGTCAGAAAACAATACAGGACAATAGTAGCCTGCTCTTAGAATTTTGAAAGTAGTAGATTTCCAATGTTGATGTCCCCCACAAACGCCATGGTGTAAATCACAGAAAATTTGTTTTGCTTCCTCTTCATCAACACACCTTAACAGAATTCCATTAGGATCTTTCCAAAACAAGATTTGATCAATAATGCAATATTTCATTGATTTCAATTTAAGTGATCTGAACTTGGATTTATCTAAATCAGGAGGAGACTAAAGATTTAGCAAAAACAAGATAATAACTTTGTACCATGGTGAGGAAAAATATTTTTTGATTACTTGTGAGCCAGTTTCCTCAATCTAAAATGATGAATTCTATGATTTGTTGGAGAAATGATACAATCCAATTGCTTTGCAATTTGAATCTGTCATCAATTTGGCAAGGCCTTGTCATTTTATTAACTGAGTGGGATTTATGTTCAAGTTGTATTCTAGAATTTTAGTTATCCACTTTCCCCTCTTTACTTTACAATCAGGTTGGACCAAAATTTCTTTAACTGCACTACTTGAAACATATGCAGTAATCTCAGATTGTAGGACATATACACTGAAAGATTTTAAAGCCTTCACCAGAGCATATGCATGTTTCTCCATAATATCATATTTTAGTTCATAATCCCTGAGAGTCTTGTTGAAGAAAGTGATAGGTTTCTCATACCCCTGGTCATTTCTTTGTAAGAGAATAGCAACAATAGTGTCTTCATAAGCAAATGAAAAAATCAAAAACTCCTTAGAGTAATTAGGGTTGATGAGAACATGTGCCTGAATAAGAGCCTGCTTAATATTTTCAAAATATTATTTTGCTTCTGGTATGCATTTTATTTCTGCATCCATCTTCAACATATCATTAATGTACTTGATGATTTCTGCAAAATTTGGTATAAATATTCTTAAGAAAATGATTTTACCTATGAAATATTGGATAGACTTCTTGTTTCTTGAAATGTGTATCTGTTGTTTATGGATTTTACTCTTTCAGGATCTATCTTGATTCCTTCTAGTGAAACAATATGTCCTAAACAATTTCCTTCTTCCATGGAAAAATGAGATTTTTTAGGGTTTAATGATATACCATACCTCCTGCATTTTTCAAATATTGCAAGTGTTCATCATCAGAGGTTGAGAACACTGTAATATCATCAAGATAAATAACCATAAATCTGTCTTTCTCACCATCAAATGAAATATCCATAGCTCTCTAAAATGTTTCTCTTGCATTCCTTAATCCAAAAGGCATCTTTCCATACATGAAAGTGCTCCAGGGAGTGGTAAAAGTTGTATTTTTCTTATCTTCCTCCATAAATGATATATGATTATACCTTGAATAGTCATCAAGCATAGAGATCTTATTTTCCCCTACTACTCTTTGTAGAATATGATCCAGTTTAGGTAATGGAGAATTTTCCTTTAAAGAGCATCTGTTCAAATTTATGAAGTCTACATAAAGCCTTATCTCTCCATTATTTTTCCTAACAGATACTAAATTAGATACCCACTCTGATTATCTTAGTGGTACTATCATTTTAGCATCTAAAAACCTTTTCAATTCTTTTTCTATTATAGGTAGCGACAATGGATTGAATTGTCTAGATTTTTATTAAAAGGTTTAGATCCAGGCTTTAAAGGAATCTTGTGTTGCATTATCTCTGTATCAAAAACCTTTAGGTATTCATAAGACCAGCAAAAAACATCTAAAAACTGTTTCATCAAATTGACATACATGTCTCTCTATTTTTCTGACAATTTTTTGGATAATTTTACCATCCTAGAATTTGAATCTGAACTGATATCACAGTCTATCACTTCAGCCTCCTTTGTTTGGATAACATATTTTCTTGAAACATCATTATGGTCAAATAATATTTCAAGAGGAACCAAACCATTTTGAAAATGATTTGTTTTCATCTCAATGATTTTATGACCAACAATACTCTCTTGAAGAACATTTGCAGCATGAACTTCCACATCATCATTTTCATTATCTTGATCTATTGAAATATTAGAAAACTCATCAATGGTCTCCAAGAACCTTTGAATTTCATGTTCATCTTTAAAAACTTGCCAATTTTTTATGTTATCTGGTATTGAGGGTCTGTGTCTCACCTCAATTTCAAATTTTAAATTGGGAAATATTGGAGTTCTGAGATTATTGGCTACAAGTGCTAAACAATCTGCCTGTTGATTCAAATTCTTGTGTACAAAAGTGATATTGAAGGCCACAAAGAAATTATCAACATAATCCCGCACTTCATTTATATACTTAATTAACCTTTGTTGTTTGGTATCATAAAATTTTTTGATCTAATGGATGATAAGCTCTGAATCTCAAAAAACATAAATTTTATCTATGCTCATATTTTTAGCAGCTTTCAATCCTAACAGCAGAGCTTCGTATTCATTGATACTGTTGGTTGTATCAAATTGCAGTTTGTATGACATAGGAATAACTTCTTTGGTAGGAGAAATAAAAACAATCCCATCCCCATATCCTTCTTTGGAACAAGCCCCATCAAAGAACATTTTCCAGACTAGATTTTATGCATTGTCTTCAACTGTAGGTATGATTTTTCTTATTGTTGTTTCAACTATCTGATCACCAATATGAAAAATGGGAGAGCCAAGTTCATATTCCGTAGCATATATGGGATGATTACTAGGATTTTCATGATCACATACCAAGTAAGCCAGCCTCACTTCCCTGTACAGTCTTTTATGTTCTCCACCAAACACAGGTATGGTAGCATAACTGAGATCCATCTGTAATGTGCCACCTATCATCACATATAGTTGTCAAGAGGCAGCAGGTCATTTGTATTCATGGTCTGCATAGGAAGCATCAAAGCATTTCTTTCATACCAATCCATTTCAGGTTTGAGGCCCAAGTAGCAGGCAGTTTTAATCTTTCAAGCAGGCGGGCTTAGTTTTCAAAAGTGTAGATCCCCTGTGACGATTGGATTAGCGGCTCACGGGCTTTTGGGAGTCCAAAATTGCGTGAAGTATAGCGCCGAAGTTCCCAAAGTCCCAAAGCATCGAAGTGGTTGAAGTCCCGAAGACCCGAAGTGGATCTCGGTCATCCAAATCCAAGAGCCATGCGTCATCGGATCCCTAGCTCCGGAGGATTTTCTTGGGGAAAATAAAGTTTGAATTTTGAAAGGTCTGAAGCCCGAATCGCGAAGTAGATCTCGGTCATTGAATCAAAAAGGGAAGATTTGATCCATTGATCTGAAGAGGGAATATTTGAGTCGTTGACTGCAAATCCTCACCCAAGATCACAAGATCGACGGCCATAGTCCATTGCAGGGATGTGATGTGCTCGGGCGATAATTTTCTTGAGTAGTCCCGCAATTGAATTCGTGGTTTGGCAAAGGGACTATGTGGAAAAAGGTGGTGGATTGCAGGCTCAAAAGAGGTGTGAACCCAAACCACCTTTGAGAGGCCCCACAATCACGTGTTTATATAGCGTCCTATCTGAGAGCAGTGTGTGGCCTCCCCCTGGGCATTAAGTCGTGTTTCAATCCCGGTGTAGGTAGTTAATGAAAGTGAGAGAGGTGGTTGAAACCTTGTCTCACCACATAAATGGAAATCCAGGTCAGACTATCAACAAGTCGGTTCTTTTGTAGACTTCTATTGAAACACGATTGTATCTTAAAGAAGCTCACATCTGACAGAAGATTGCATGCACAGTCTGCCAGAGAACATGCAAACGTAAAGACTTGAATGGAAAGACTCGAGCACGCCTCTACTGATAGTGGAAAATTGTTCTGATTATATAGGATTCATTTTGATATTTTGTTATGGTCGATGTTTGAGCAGTGCTCCCGTATTGTAAACTTTTGATGAAGCTTTTGGTTCTCTGGTTATGTATTTGGATCTAAGACTTCTGGTTTAATGAGAGTCAGCTTCTTTTTCATCATATTTTCCTCTGATACTAAAGTTTCCATGATTGAAGGATTCACATGGATTGTTTTGACTATATTGTAATGTATGTTTGATTGCAGTGTTGTTACTTACGTTCTTTCATTTTCATGAATTTTTGAATCCAAGAGGATCTTGTATTTGAATCTTTTCCTCCTTAGGTTGTTGGAAAACCTGATGTCTACGGAAGACCTCTACATTCTCCTAACCAAATTCTTCCCTATATTCACCCTTACTCCAACTTCCTGACTGAACTTAATCAAGACCTCACCTGCATGTGCATACCAGTCCAGTTTTCTGAGTTAAAATGATATCATCTTGAGTTTGCGCCCATTTGACCTCTTTAAAACCAACCTGTAACATAAAACTCTGATAGGTATTGGGCTTACCTCCAACGCAGTCTGGAGGTGACTTCTAATGATAACATTTATGGCATCGTTGTCAGGGAACAAATTGAATACTTTTCCTTGGGATAGAACGACAACAAGCTTTTGATTCTTAAGGTGCATCGGACATCAGAACCATTGAATATTTCACTTGCACCTGGCGACTCCACTATTTCAGCGTAGCTGCCTCTGGCTACACCTGAAGCCCCCTGGGAGAACACAATGATCTGATCTGGTCTTTGATGGTGAACAAAGACCAGACACAGTCATTCGGCACATAATTCACCTGGCGGCTCCATGGTTGAAGAATCGATTGGCGACTCCACTGGTTTAAAATGGACAAAATCTTGGCTCAGAGGTTTGCTTTCTATGATTTTTCAAAGATAGTTGGTTCCCCTAACCCACTACCTAGTAGGGAGGAATGGGAATGTATCCTTCCCAAGTTTCAAAAAAAGGAGGGGGAGGTACCAGCTAAACACTTGCTCCTTTTTCACGATTTTATTCATCAGCTTCATATCGTGCATGAAGATGTTTAGATCAAGATTTTCAGATATTCATTGAAAGGATTTTCTCTTGATTGGTGTCGATCTCTTCTCGTTTCAAGAATCGACTCTTTACACATTTTCCATGCAGCTTTCAATTCATTTTGTAAAGATTATTTTCTAGCTGAGTGTCTTTATGAAAACTGTTGTGATGAGTTTTCCTTGTTTCATGAAGATTCTTCTAGCCATGAAAACCATATTTGTGATGAAGTTTTTACTGTGGAGGAAATAATTTTCTATGAAGTTCTAGAGGTGTTGGATGATATTCATTATGATGGTTTTAGCACAGAAACATCTGGCATCATTTCAGATGTATCTTTTCTTTTAGATTTTCATGAAGACCAACATGTCTCTTTTTAAAATTTTGATGTCTATGAGAAAATGTTTTCTGCAGTAGATATTTCTCCTGGATATGGGACTAAGGAAGATGTTGTTTGTTGTTCTTATGAGGAAAATGCAGAGGATATCTTTGTCCCTGAATTAGATTTTTAAGCAACCCTTCTTGCGAGGAAGAAGTTGTTTCAGATACTGACTGAGAGCATCCCATCTTTGATGAATATCCCAGTGAAGGCGATGAAGAGCAAATATTTTTCATAGTTCATGTGTATGATGATTATGAATATGATCCTTGGGGGAGCCATGAAGAATAAGAGGAAGATACAAAGGAGCCTTTTATATCTTGCCCAGATCCTATAAGTGAGAAACCATCACCTGGGATCCATCGGCCTGCATCAGCCTTTCACTCACATGTGCTTACCAGAGACATCCATCCAGGAGTGAGTAATTGTAAAGCAGAGCAGGCCTTTTGTTTTCAACTTCATGGATTTTCTCACTCGTTTTATGAGTCGGTAAGGGAGTACATGGAGTTCCATTTCCTTCATATTTTTGAGACACCCAGCTTTATCCTGATTTCATCACTAGGAGGGAGGCTAAAAGATGCAATCATTCTGTTGTCACAATTGCATTATCTGTTATCAATAACTGATAGATTAAGTGAGTTTCCAGTTAGGAATCCACTTGAATGGCTATGGTGGAAGTTTTCTTTCACCTAGCGCTTTGTAAAAATCAGTTAGTCTAGGAATGTACATAAATAAGCTCCTCCTAGAGCCCATGTGTTTTGTTTTCGTTTATAATAGTGTGCTTGTTGGATTTTATTTCTCAGCAGGATGTTTTTTAGCATGACTCAATAGCCCAACAACTAAGGCATTGGAACTGTGCATTATTGGCATCTCGCAGGGAGCATTCCATCCCCTGTGGAGCCAAATGTTATCACATATAGTTGTCAAGAGGCAGCAGGTCATCTGAGTTCATGATCTGCACAGGAAGCGTCAAAGCGCTTCTTTCATACCAGTCCATTTCAGGCTTGAGGCCCAAGTAGCAGGAAGTTTTAATCTTTCAAGCAGGCAGACTCAGTTTTCAATGATGGAGATCCCCTATGAAGATTGGATTAGTGGCTCACGGGCTTTTGAGAGTCCAAAATTGTGCGAAGTATAGCACCGAAGCGCCCGAGTCTCGAAGCACCGAAGTGCCTGAAGTTTCGAAATGGTCAAAGTCCCAAAGACCTGAAGTGGATCTCAGCCATCCAAATCCAAGAGCCACGCGTCATCGGATCATAGCTCTGGAGGATTTGCTTGGGGAAAATAAAGTTTGAATTTTGAAAGGTCTGAAGCATGAATCACGAAGCAGATCTTGGTCGTCGATTCAAAAAGGGAAGATCTGATCCATTGATGTGAAGAGGGAATATTTGAGTCGTTGATCATAAATCCTCACCCAATATCACAAGATCGATGGCCACGGTCCATTGCGGGGACACGACATCCTCGAGTGATAATTTTCTTGAGTAGTCCCGCAATTGAAGTCATGGTTTGGCAAAGGAACTACGTGGCAAAAGGTGGTGGATTACGGGATCAAAAGCAGTGTGAACCCAAACCACCTTTGAGCGGCCCTGCAATAACGTGTTTATATAGCATCCTATCCGAGACCAACGTGTGGTCGCCCCCTGGGCATTAAGCCACATTTCAATCCCGATGTAGGTAGTTAATGAAAGTGAGAGAGGTGGTTGAAACCTCGTCTCACCACATAAATGGAAAGCCAGGCCGGACTATCAGAAAGTAGGTTCTTCTGTAGGTTCCTATTGAAACATGATTGCGTCTAACAAAAGCTCACGTCTGACAAAAGAATGCATGTGCAGTCTTCCATAGAACATGTAGACGTAAAGCCTTAAATGCAAAGACTCGGGCACACCTCTACTAGAAGTGGAAAATTTTTCTGAGTATATAGGAGTCATTTTAATATTTTGTTATGGTCGATGGTTGAGAAGTGATCTCGTATTGTAAAATTTTGATGAAGCTTCTAGTTCTCTGGTTATGTATTTGGATCTGAGACTTCTTGTTTAATGAAAGTCAGCTTCTTTTTCATCATATTTTCCTCTGATACTGAAGTGTCCATGATCAAAGGATTCACATGGATTGTTTTGACTGTATTGTAATGTATGTTTGATTGCAATGTTTTTATTTACATTCTTTCAGTTTCCTGAAGTTTTGAATCCAAGAGGATCTTGTATTTGAAGCTTTTCCTCCTTAGAATGTTGGAAAACCTGATGTCTACGACAAACCTCTACACTCTCCTAACCAAATTCTCCCCTTTATTCACCCTTACTCCAACTTACTGACTGAATTTAATCAAGACCTCACCTGCATGTGCATACCAATCCAGTTTTCTGAGTTAAAACGATATCATCTTGAGTCTGCGCCCATTTGACCTCTTTAAAACCAACCTGTGACATAAAACTCTGATGGGTACTGGGCTTACCTCCAACGGAATCTGGAGGTGACTTCTAGTGCTAACACCACCTATCCCATGATCTTGACAGAAGCATCCCAAATTAAGGAGGTATGTCAGCCCCAATTAAATCCAACACAACACTTTTCATAGGTGACTGAGATAAAGTAACAACCATGTCTTTAATGACTCCCAGACATTTAACTTTCCTGGACTCAAATGAATAAAGGTCTAGATAAGGCTTAGTGATATCTAAACCTATTTCATCCATTACCACTTTTGGCATGACATTGTGTGAAGCTCATGAATCCATTAAACAATTATGCAATATTTTGTCATGAATGTTTAGAGATATGTAGAAAGGAGGAGAAACATCAGACCTGTCTTCAATATGAGGTCCAATGGTTATGGCAGGATTTTCATCTTCAAGATTTATAGTATCTGAAAAAGTAACATGAGCAGGGGGCTGCAATGATTTGAGAACAGATTTTCTAAAAGGATCAACTTTCATCAATTTTATCAGAGGTATGGGGATTTTGATCTTATTAATTTCATTTTCCAAACTAAAAGAAGAAAGAGGATTCTCAATTTCCTTTACCTCTGTAGTGATAACCTTTACAGGTTGTTTTGGTTGTTGATCAGTTTTAACCACTGAACTTTCCTTACTAACTCTTGATTTAACTGGAGCATAAGCCTTCTTGGTTGGAATAGGTATATCCACTTTTGGTGTGTTTTATCTCGAACTAAGATCATATTTTTTCCTTTTAGGTTCTTTCTGGATAATTTCATCAGTGTCCCCTTCCTCAAACTGATTTAGTGTAAGAGAATATTCACAATCGTGTTGTTTCAAATGAGTGGGAGGTAATTCAGTATCATTTAAATGCATTGTAGGATCATCTTCAATGTCATCCACGTTTTCAACTTCTTCCACTACATTATTTTGGAAAGGAAGCAAAACTTTCTGATATTCTTGATTTCTCCTTTCTCTGGGTAAGATTTGAGGAACATTGTTAGGCCTCCTAAATTGGTTAGGATTTTTGTATACACCTTCCTGTGTAGGTCTGTTAGGTTGTTTTTTTCCATATTCATCCTGGCCATTTCAAATGTCAAGGTTTTCAACATTTTGACCATTTCATCCATATTGGAATCAGATGTTGTAAGAGAAGAAGAAGGGAGTTCTTATTTCTCTTTTTTATTATCTCTATCACCCCTAGACTTCAATTTGTTTGCTTCTAGTATGTTTGATTCTACTTCAATGGATTCTTATTTCATCAAACTCAAATTAGTAGACCTTCTTTCTCTCAACAGCAGAGAAAACTCAACATCAAAGGCATTGGAAAAAGTAATTTTAGTTGATGTTTCAGTGGGTTTGATTTCATCTAGAATTTTACTATACATTTTATTAAACCTTTTAGTAAAATCAGATATAGATTCTCCTTGTTTTCTTTTCAAAGAACCAGATTCAGTGATGTAATACAAGTAGTCTTTATTATCCCCCCATTGTATTAAAAATGTATCATCCAGAGCATCAATATCAGTAAATGAATTGGGAGGCAGGCTTCTAAACCATTTCCTTGCCTCTCCATCTAAACTCTGCACAAAAAGTCTCATCCAAACATTTGCATGCTCCACATTAAAATTATTTGCAAAATAGTAGAAATAGTTTAAGTGCTCTTCAGCAGTGACTTCTCCCTCTCCATTGAATCTTGGAAAATACTTCATGTAATCATTAGGTGGGAAAGCATACAGGACTTGTGGTAGATTAAATAGTGCATATAATCAGTAGGTGTTTGGACTGTAGGAGTGAGCAGAACTGGTGATGTAGAAAGAGAGACAGTTCCCTGGGTTGAACAAGTTAATTAAGATGATATAATTTTTTGATCTTAAACTAAAGAAATCAGAGGTTTCTTTTATGAACCAAAGTAGGTTGAGGGTTCCAGAAAAATAGTATTTTCAAAGGAATAATAACGTGGTTTATTCTCTTCAGAAGAAAACGATTGAGGTGATGATGAAAGTGTATTTGGTTCACTTTTAATATATTTGGGAAAATCTCTCAAAGTTTCAACTACAGATAAAGTATTTGTTTTTTCTTCTTAAATGAGCTTAGCAAACAATTTCCATTGATTTAAATTCAATTATGAGATAGTTGAAGGAAAAGAAACAGTTGCAGGATCAACTATAGACTTTGTTTCACTCTCGGGAATAATTTCTTCAATTGGTGTGAGTTTGACAGTTTTAGAAGACTGTCCTTGAGTACTTGTAGAAGAAAATTTTCTTTTTGAAAGAAAGGACTGTCTAGGAGTATTTTTAGGTTTTCTCAATAGATTTTCAGGATCTAACACTGCTGCAATAGGCTTAGGATCTAGGTTTTTTCTGGTCACTAGTTTATTTGTAGAGGATAAGGAAGTTGGAGGAATTTTAAGTCCTTTTCCTTCTCTTTTAGGATCCATAATTACTACAGAGGAGTCCTTGGGTGAAAAATACACAGTCTCATGTAAATGTCCAAATTATTGTTCACCATCAAGCTTTGGATCTGATCTTGTCATTCTCCCAGGGAAAATATCTTCATTCCTTCGTCCTCGGAAACTACGCCAAAATATGTTAGTCCCTAAAGTTGCACTTGACTATGAAAGGGAAATCTAGGGCTTTTAGAAAATGGTTGAAAGTTGGTCTAGTTCTGGAAAAAGATTATTTATGTAATCATAAACTTGATATGTGCCCTTAAATACAGATTCAGATACTGAAGCTGATTTTTTAGTTGCTCTGGTCACAGGTCTTCTGGAGTACTGTGGAATCTCCTTTCCCTTTTCTTATTTCTTCTTCAAGTCCTCAGATTCCTTCTCTGTCATGTGTAAAGAAGATGTCACTGCTTGTTTTTTGATCTCCTTATTAGAATACTATGAATTATCTTCTATGATTATGAGATTCTCCTTCTTGATGGAAGGATGAAGCATTTCTTTTGAATTCCTTCTAAATTTATTGGTAGCTCTGGTAGAATTCCTTTTAGGGAATTTAGGTACAGGTGTTTTATTTTTACTCTGTTTTTTACCCTCTGCAGTCTTCTTGCCTGTAGATTGTTGTTTATGTTTGACTGGAGTCTGAACTGGACTTGTGGTGTAATATTCATATTCATCAAATTCCCCCTTTATATCTGGATCAGGAAATATGTCAGTCTCTTCATTCATTTTAGGATTCTTACCTCGACTAGTAGTGCCTTTATCATCATCTTTACCTATAGGAAAATCACCAATAGCTTGTTGGGTTTGTAATTTTTTCTCTCCAGCACGAGTTACCCTAGCTGCATGTGAATCTTCTTTCATTAAAACTTTGGTGGCTTGAGAGGTCTGTTTCTCTTTTACAGGTTTCTTCCCCTTGACATTTTTGGATTTGGTTGGTTGTAGATACGGTTTTAAGGACTGGATTAACCAATCCCAATATCTCTGGACTTCATTTAAGGAGAAGACTATTATTGTTCTAATCAAACCTTGATGAAAAAGACTGGTGTTTGTTGTAGAAGGATGGGAATTGATCCTCTTAGACATCTTGGATAAAAAAAATAATAAAAAATAGGGTAATTTAAGAGGGTAATCACCATTTACATGAATCAACAGTCTAATATGATAGATATGGACCAGAGAAAATATTCCTTCACAAGTAATGTATCTGTGGATAATCAACAAGGTAGTGTGCCATTATTTCCTTGCCCAACTATGTGTTATATTGTTGTTCCAGTTAGGTTTTTCTTTTCTAGAATTAAAAACTGATTCACAAACTCCATGACTACATTTTCCTTCTTCCACCATATTTCCCCATACACTAGTAATATGTAGGCTTTAGCAATAGAATGCTATGTCATGTGCATGATAAGTTTTCTGAACACAGATTCAAAGCCATCAAATTTTGTGCAAACGTCATCGAGATCTTTTCTTCATGACCCTGGAACTTTGAGAAAAAGTCAAACCAACCAGCATCCTTGAATTTCTACGCCATCTGAGGAAATGCTTCGAGCAATTATATTCCTTCAGGCTCCAGTATGATTACCTGGCCACTCTTTTTGGGTTCCATATCATTGATATGATCTTGTATACAATTTTGCAAACCCTGCATAGAACAACAGACATGAAAAAATAGGTAGATAACGATTCCATTCATGATAATCGGGCATGTTGATTTGATGTTGAGGTGTCGAGTACAGCTCAATCCTCTTAATATAGTTGTTATCATACGAAAAGAATCTTGAAATATATCATAAAGAGGTATGCAGATCCTCTAATTATGATTTAAAACGTTAGGACATGATCTAGTCAGGGTGGCGCATGTAGAACAATGATTATTCCCGGTGCTGCAGGAATAGCGCTATTCTTGCAACGCCTTTTCTAAATTGGAAAAAATTGAAAATTCAAATAATGAAACGACAAGTGATGTGACATAAAATTCTCATATCAAATCCTAATCTTTAAAAACCTTAAAAATCATTTAAAATGTGCAATAAAAGATTGAAAAATAATCTTAAAAACAGACTTTTGATAGAAAATGATGGAAAACAGATGGACAGGGACTAGGGACACCCGATTAGACAAAAGCAAGGTTAGGTACTAACACTGGCTCCTTCTAGGGGTAAAGTTTCATCATGAAACTTTAAGAATTATTGACCATTGCCTTCATATCCTTCTGATTCTCTTTATTTCCCCGTTCTTTCATCCTTTATTAAAAACCACAAACTGTAAAGAAACAATTCCATTGGGTATATGGAGTGTTTATTTGAGTTCAAACCGTAAATCCTACTGTACAAACTGAACTTTCTGACTGATTTTAAAGGAAATAATGTTTCAGGAATCTACCATTTACTGGGCCTCCTAAAATCTCACTATCATCAAAATTATGTAAGAGAAAGGTATTGTTGTTCATGACCTTGGCTATTTTGAAAGGACCATACCATAAGTTGTCAAACTTACCATGTTTATCTTTGTCCTCTCTTCTAGCATGCCATCTCAATAAAAGATATCCCTCTTTGAAAATATCCTTCTTTGTCTTCTTATCAAACGTTGCTTTGACTTTGCTATGATGAATAACATCTTTCTGATCCAGCTTTTCTCTAGCTCGTTGAACCTCTATCATTTGAAAAACTCTCCTTTGAATGTCATTAGGTTCTTCTAACTCCTCTTGCAGAAATTTAAGAACAGGTAAACCCAATTGAGTTGGAAAGATATCCTTTGTTCCATACATCATTTGGAAAGGGGAAATTCCATTAGATTTCTTATTACTGATCCGATCAGCCATATGGAAAATTTTAACTTGGAATCCCATGACCTTTTGTTTTCGGTAAGTGTTTTTTTGATAATCCTTATGAGGCATTTATTGGATGATTTTGCTAACCCATTTCCTTGGGGATAGTAAGGAATGGAGTGGACCAAATTGATGGTATATTTATTGCAAAAATCAATTATTGAACTTGATTTAAAAGCTTTAACATTGTCAGTAACATATTCTTAGGACAATCAAATCTAAAGAAAATATGCCCTTCAAGAAAATCCATGATTACCTTGTATGTTGCATTCTAGGTTGGGATTGCTCCAATCCACTTGGGAAAGTAATTTGTGGCTATAAATATCCATTTATGTTGTTCAGAAGAGGGAGGATGAATTTCTCCAATGAATTCTAGGCCTCACTATTGAAAAGGTCCATGAGCAATGATAGGTTTTAAAGGAAGAGACATAAGTTTTTGTTTTCCTACAAACTTTTGATATGGTTCACATGCCCTCACCTAAGAAAATATGTCAGAAAAATAGTACATGCCAAAAGTAGCATGCTCTTAGAATTTTGAAAGTAGTAGCTTTCCAATGGTGATGTCCCCCACAAACACCATGGTGTAAATCATAGAAAATCTATTTTGCTTCCTCTTCATCAACACGCCTTAACAAAATTCCATTAGGATATTTCCAAAACAAGATTTGATCAATAATGCAATATTTCACTGATTTCCATTTAAGTTATTTGAACTTGGATTTATATAAATCAGGAGGAGACTGAAGATTTAGCAAAAATAAGATAATATCTTTGTACCATGGTGAGGAAAATTATTTGATGCTTACCTGTGATCTATTTTCCTCAATCTGCAATGATGAATTATGTGATTTGTTGGAGAAATGATACAATCCAATTGCTTTGCAAGTTGACTATGTCATCAATTTGGCAAGGCGTTGTCCTTTTATTAACTGAGTGGGCCTTATGTTCAAGTTGTATTCCATAATTTTAGTTATCCACTTTCCCTTCTTTCCTTCACAATCAGGTTGGAGCAAAATTTCTTTAGCTGCACTACTTGGAACATATTCAGTAATATCATATTGTAGGACATATACCCTAAAATATTTTAAAGCCTTCACCAGAGAATATGCATGTTTCTCCATAATATCATATTTTAGTTCAGAATCCCTGAGAGTCTTGTTGAAGAAAGAGATAGGTTTCTCATACCCCTAGTCATTTCTTTGTAAGAGAACAACAACAATAGTGTCTTCAGAAGCAAATGAAAAAATCAAAGACTCCTTAGAGTAATTAGGGTTGATGAGGACAGGTGCCTGTATAAGAGCCTGTTTAATCTTTTCAAAAGATTATTTTGCTTCGGGTATCCATTTTATGTATGCATCCTTCTTCAACATATCAGTAATGTACTTGATGATTTCTGCAAAATTTGGTATAAATCTTCTTAAGAAATTGATTTTACCTATGAAAAAAGATTGGATAGACTTCTTGTTTCTTGGAACGTCTATCTATTGAAAGGATTTTACTCTTTCGGGATATATCTTGATTCCTTCTGGTGAAACAATATGTCCTAAAAGTTTTCCTTCTTCCATGGAAAAATGATATTTTTTAGGGTTTAATGATATACCATACCTCCTGCATTTTTCAAATGTCTACTTCAAATGTTGCAAGTGTTCATCATCAGAGGTTGAGAACAAAGTAATATAATCAAGATAAATAACCATAAATCTGTCTTTTCACCAACAAATGCAATATCCATAGCACTCTGAAATGTTGCTCCTACATTCATTAATCCAAAAGGCATCTTTTCATACATGAAAGTGCCCCAGGGAGTGGTAAAAGTTGTCTTTTTCTTATCTTCCTCCATCGTTGATGTTTGATTATACCCTAAATAGCCATCAAGCATAGAGATCATCTTTGGTCCTACTACTCTTTGTAGAATATGATCAGTTTTAGGTAATGGATAATTGTCCTTTAAAGAGCATTTGTTCAAATTTCTAAAGTCTACACAAAGCCTTATCTCTCCATTCTTTTTACTGACAGATACTAAATTAGCTACCCACTCTGAGTATCTCTTCATTATTTTTCTATTAAAGGAATATTGTGTTTCATTATCTCTGTGTCAAAAACCTTTAGGTCTTCATAATACCACGCAAAAACATCTGAAAACTATTTCATCAAATTGACATACTTGTCTCTCTATTTTTATGACAATTTTTTGGATAATTTTACCATCCTCAGATTTGAATCTGAACTGATTTCACAATCTATCACTTTAGCCTCCTCTGTTTGGATAACATATTTTCTTGAAACATCATTATGGTCAAATAATATTTCAAGTGGAACTAAGCCCTTTGGAAAATGATTTGTTCTCAACTTAATTATTTTATGACCAACAATATTGTCCTGAAGAACATTTGTAGCATGAACTTCCACATCATCATTTTCATTATCCTAATCTGTTGAAATATTAGAAAACTCATCAATGGACTCCAAGAACCTTTGAATTTCCTAGTCATCTTTAAAAACTTGCCAATTTTTTTTGTTATCTGGTATTGAGGGTCTGTGTCTCACCTCAATTTCAAATTTTAAATTGGGAAAGATTGGAGTTCTGAAATTACTGGTTGCAAGTGCTAAAGAATCGGCATGTTGATTCAAATTAATGTGTACAAAAGTGATATTGAAGGCCAAAAAAAAATTATCAACATAATACCACACTTCATTTCTATATTGCTTTAACCTTTGTTGTTTGGTCTGATAAATCATTTTGATCTGATGGATGATAAGCTATGAAACTCCAAAAACAGAAATTTTATCTATGCCCATATTTTTTGCAGCTTTCAATCCTAACAACATAGCTTCCTATTCACTGATATTGTTGGTTGTATCAAATTCAAGTTTGTATGACAGAGGAATAACTTCTTTGGCAGGAGAAATTAAAACAATCCCAGACCCAGAGCCTTCTTTGGAATAAGCCCCATCAAAGAACATTTTCCAGACTAGATTTTATGCATTGTTTTCAACTGTAGGTATGATTTTTCTTACTGTTGTTTCAACTATCTGATCACCAATATGAAAAATGGAAGAGCCAAGTTCATATTATACAACATATATGGGATGATTACTAGGATTTTCATGATCACTTACCAAGTAAGCCAACCTCACTTCCCTGTACAGTCTTTTATGTTCTCCACCAAACACATGTATGGTAGCATAACTGAGATCCATCTATAATGTGCCTCCTACTTTTTTAGCCCATGATCTTGACAGAAGCATCCCAAATTTAGGAGGTATGTCAGCCACAATTACATACAACACCACACTTTTCATAGGTAATTGAGATAACGTAACAACCATGTCTTTAATGACTCCCATACATTTAACTTTCCTGGACTAAAATGAATAAAGGTCTAGATAGGGCTTAGTGATATCTAAACATAATTCATCCATTACCACTTTTGGCATGACATTGTGTGAAGCTCCTAAATCGATTAAACAGTTATGCAATATTTTTTCATGAATGTTCAGAGATATGTAGAAAGGAGTAGAAGCATCATACCTGTCTTCAATGTGAGGTCCAATGGTTATGGCGGGATTTTCATCTTCAAGATTTATAGTATCTGAAAAAGTAACATGAGCAAGGGGTTGAAATGCTTTGAGAACATATTTTCTAAAAGGATTAGTTTTCATCAATTCTATCAGAGGTATGGGGATTTTAATCTTAATAATTTCATTTTCCAAATTAAAATAAGAAAGAGGCTTCTCAATTTCCCTTAACTCTGCAGTGCTAGCCTTTACAGGTTGTTTTGGTTTTTGATCAGATTTAACCCCTGAACTTTCCTTATTGGCTCATGATTTAACTGGAGCATAAGTGTTCTTGGTTGGAACAAGTATATCCACTTTTGGTGTGTTTGATCTGGACCTAAGATCATATTTTTTCCTTTTAGGTTCTTTATGGATAATTTCATTAGCATCCCTGATATACTTTTATGGATAATCCTGTTGTGTCAAATGAGTGAGCGGTAATTATGTATCATTTAAATTCATTGTAGGATCATCTTCAGTGTCATCCACTTCTTCAACTTCTTCCACTGCATTATTTTGGAAAGGAGGCAAAACTTCCTGATCTTCTTGATTTATCCTTTCTCTGGGTAAGATTTGAGGAACATTGTTAGGCCTCCTAAACTGGTTAGGATTTTTGTATACACCTTTCTGTGTAGGTCTTCTAGGTTGTTTTGTTTCCATCTTCAACCTGGCCATTTCAGATGTCAAGGTTTTCAACATTTTGGCCATTTCATCCATATTAGAATCAGATGTTGTATGGGAAGAAGAAGGGAGTTCTTCTTTCTGGTTTTTCATGTCTCTATCACCCCTAGACTTCAATTTCTTTGTTACTATTATGTTGGATTCTAATTCAATGGCTACTTCTTGCATCAGACTTAAAGTAGCAGACCTTCTTTCTCTCAACAATAGAGAAAACTCAGCATCAAAGGCATTGGAAAAAGTAATTTTAGTTGATATTTCGGTGGGTTTGATTTCATGTGGAATTTTATTATACATTTTATTAAACCTTTTAGTAAAATAAGATATAGATTCTCCTTGTTTTCTTTTCAAAGCACCAAATTTAGTGATGCAATACAAGTAGTTTTTATTATCCCCCCAGTGCCTTAAAAAAGTATCATCAGGCGCATCAATATCAGCAATTGAATTTGGAGGCAGGCTTCTAAACCATTTCCTTTCCTCTCCATCTAAACTCTGCACAAAAAGTCTCATCCAAACATCTGCATGTTCCACATTAAAATTATTTTCAAAACTGTAGAAAGATTTTAAGTGTTCTTCGGCAATGACTTCTCCCTCTCCATTGAATCTTGGAAAATACTTCATATAATCATTAGGTGGGAAAGAAAACAGGACTTGTGGTAGATTTAATGGTACATATATGGCTGCCACAATTGCATCCATCCTATTCACAACCATATTTACCACAGTAGGTGTTTGGACAGTAGGAGTGAGCAGAATTGGTGATGTAGAAAGAGAGATAGTTCCTTGGGTTGAACAAGTTAATTGAGTTGATATAAGTTTCTGATCTTCAACTAAAGATATTAGAGGTTTCTTTTTTGAACCAAAGTAGGTTGAAGGTTCCAGAAAAAGAGGATTTTCAAAGGAATAATAATGTGGTTTATTCTGTTCATAAGAAAAGGATTGAGGTGATTATGAAAGTATATTTGGTTCACTTTTAATATCTTTGGGAAAATCTCGCAAAGCTTCATCTACAGATAAAGTATTTGTTTGTTCTTCCTAGATGAGCTCAGCAAACAATTTCCATTGATTTAAATTCAATTCTGAGATAGTTGAAGGAAAAGAAACAATTGTAGGCTCAACTATAGACTTTGTTTCACTCTCGGGAATAACTTATTCAATTGGTGTGAGTTTGACAATTTTAGAAGATTGAACTTGAGTACTTGTAGAAGAAAATTTTCCTTTTGAAAGAGAGGACTATCCAGGAGTGTTTTTAGTTTTTCTCAATAGATTTTCAAGATATTATGCAACAGGTTTAGGATCTGGGTTTTTTCTGGTCACTGGTTTCTTTGTAGAGGATGAGGAAGTTGGAGGAATTTTAAGTCCTTTTCCTTCACTTTTAGGAGCCAGAATCACTACATAGGAGTCGTCGGGTGAAAAATACACAGTCTCATGTGAATGTCCAAATTCTTGTTCACCATCAAGATTTGGATCTGATCTTCTCGTTCTCCCAGGGAAAATATCTTCGTTCCTTCGTCCCCGAAAATGACGCCAAAATATGTTAGTCCCTAAAGTTGCACTTGACTATAAGAGGGAAAGCTAGGTAATTATTAGGTTATTGCAATGGTGTTTTTTAAGGGTTTTATGAATAGGTTTTTAGAAAATGGTTGAAATTTGGTCTAGTTCTGGAAAAAGATCATTTATGTCATCATAAACTGCATCTATTCCCTTAAATACAGATTCAGATATTGAATCTGATTTTGTAGTTGTTCTGGTCACAGGTCTTCTGCAGTACTATGCAATCTTCTTTCTTTTTTCTTGTTTCTTATGTTGAACACATCACCCACACTAAGAGGGGGAGTGAATTGGTGTGTGGACTTTTCAAAACTTTTATTCTTACAAGTTAGCAGTTTAAACATACTTGTACAGACTAAGAACAATCAAATCATAATCACAATGGACACAAGAGATACCAGATGTTTGTGTAAGATTTTGTATAATTGATATGTATATATATGTGAATATAGTAATATGAATTTTCCAAGCACCAACTATTTTGTATCAGCACCAACTGAAGTAAGGAGCACCAACTCCTCGGAGAGCACAAAAAATATCAAGCAAGATCCAGCTTGCCACAAGACCCAGCTTGTTGATATAATGCAGTCTATCCAACTAGAGTTCATATAGTAATTCAACTCTAGTAGCAGTGATCCATTATTGAATCAACTCTATTTCATGATCATAGGTATACCATAAACGCTCATCACCGCACTTCATATTATGTCTGAAATTCGTGTCTTCTTCGCTATATCGTTCCTCTGATCTTCGCGCCTTGTTCACTTCTTCTTCCCTCTGATATTCGCACGGACCTCAGGTCCACATCTTCTTCATTTTTATTCACAGGCTGCTCTTTCTCAGCGAGCCTTTTTTTTCACAAGCCTGTCTTCTTCCACAAGCACACCATCCAGTGAACCAATCATGGTTGTTTTTATAGTTTATTATGCTCGAAACTTATTTAAGTTATTGAGCCGACTTGTGCAACAAGTTATAACTAACTTGTTCATTTACAACAACTTTTCGAACCACCAGAGATCATCATTCTGGGTCTTCATCTTTACACCTGGCATCCCCTTTACTTTCATAAATTGATCACAGGTATGGATCGATTTCCTTCGTCTCTGTGATTACAGAAATCGGTGCTTCCTTCAAACCATGTTCATATGATCATTGGTGTAGAACCAAGGGCTTATCAATTTAAGCGACGCATTACATTCTGCCCTTTAAATATCTTTACCATATGACCAACGGTGGTGACCTCACATGAGGCGAGATGAGCGCTTGAGCGCTTATCAATTCAACGGTCAAGATTTAATCTCCCGATGAGATGGACAATTTTCGGGACTTTGAGACTTCACCCTTTGGGTTTTCGAGACTTCCAACCTTTCAAATCTCCCAAATACTATTTTTCCAAACAGATCAGATGGTTCACATTTATATCATGGAGCCAGATCAATGGTCATATTCGATCCTTACATATAACCTTTCATTCCTTAATCTGACGACCAGGACTTAATCAAGCAATGAGATGGATGGCCACCAATTACTTCGGGACTTTGGCTATTATGCTTACGTTATCCTTCCACTGTATTTTGATCAACAGTTGAGAGTACACCCGACATCAGATCGATGGTCGAGATCTTCTTCGAGTCTCCAGACTTCGGAGATTTCAAATCTCAACCCCTTCTTTCCTACGTATGTTAATCTTCTGGAGCTGTCAATCCACTGATTCATTTCCCTTTCGGATCAATGGTCGAGATCTCCCTCGAGTCTCCAAACTTCGTAGATTTCAAATCTCAACCCCCTCTTTCCTCCGGAGTGATCACATGTTGAGTAATTCATAAGTGGTGGAGACCGCTTGTTGTAAGTTAATACTTCCACTTACACTATCCTTCCACTGTAGTAGATCAACGATTGAGAATGCTCCTGAAGTGATCTTTAGATCGGACGTTTTGTGTCCACTTCAGGACTTTGGCATTCGGGACTTTAGAGATTTTGAATAAACGTTGCTCCATTTTCCTTCAGAGTGATCACCTTCTGAGTAATTCATTAAAACGGTGGATACCGCTTGTTTTCGGTCAACGCTTCCACTTACACTATCCTTCCACTGTAGTATATCGATGGTTGAGAATGCTCCCAAAGTGATCTTCAGATTGGAAGTCTCATGTGCACTTCAGAACTTTGGCATTCGAGACTTTGGGACTTTGGGCAAGTGTTGGTGGTAAAAATCCTAAATAAAAACTCCCGGAGTGACGTAACTTACTTATGTCACTTGATGACATGTCACAAGCTGAGTAGTTGCCACGTGTCACTCAGATTCATGATTTTCACATACCTGAAATGTCGATTCAACTTGACACTTGTCATTGTTTGATTACGCCATGTGTCCTTGATGACGTAGTCTTGCTGACGTAGTCTTGCTGACGTGGGTCTCCTCATGTGACACATATTCATCTCCTTGATCTAACGGTCAGAATAGTATCCGAAGGGTATCTCAGATCGACTGCTGAGAGTGACTTCGAAACTTCGTCCTTTGGGACTTCGGGACTTTCAACATTTCTTGGTGGTCAAACTCCCGAAGTGACATAACTTATCGATGTCACGTGTTGACATGGCATGAGCCAATTTCCTCTTGACACATGTCATCATCTGATTATGCCATGTGTATTTGCTGACATGGTTTGTTGACATGGTATACCACATGTCCTTGCTAATGTGGTCTGCCACATGTCCTTGTAGACGTGGTCTTCTGCATGTCCTTGTAGATGTGGTTTTTTGATGTAGATATCCATAATATAATGTTCATCGTATGTTCTCCAGATCCGATGGTCCTTATCAATCTCGGATTTCGGGCTTAAGGTAATTCAACTCTTAAACTAAAAAATCTGAATTGAGATTTTTTTGTAGCTTAACCTCCTCACATCTTTATACCCGAACTAAATGTTGTTCGTCGATCATGATCCTATATCGATGGCTCGACCTATTTGCAATGCATCTCTTCTAGCTTATCATGTCCTTCCACTTAGAATGATCCAACGGCTGACGGAAATTCGCATAAATGAGATCTCGGATATTTTACCTCGCTTATCCTATCCTTCCACTCGAAAATTATCTGACGGCTGATGGGAATTCGAGTTTGATCCGACGGATGATGGGTATTCGGATAATCGAACTCTCAACCATTTTATCTTATCTTGTCCTTCCACTAAAATGTGATCCAACGGTCGTGAAGACACTCGAAGCAGATCAACGATCAAGGATGATTATGGAACCACAACTTGCGAGTGATTTAACTCGTCACCAAAACTCTACAATTTGAAGTTGTGTGTTGTTGTTGAGTTAACCACAATCGTCAATCTTCAAAGCTATAAGATCTTATAGTCCTGACTAATAGCATGATTGGAAATAGCACAATATTTAATTCTCCTTTCGATCTCTGCAATCTATCCCTGTCGTTGATCTGGAGATTATGCATCCGACGGCCACAACTTAATTTGACTTAAACTGATCATTTTTTGGATCAACCACAGTCGTCGATATTCGAGTCTATGAGATCTGACGATCTAGGCCACTTGCGGGATTGGAACTAGTGAGTTGTTTAATTCTTCTTCTGATCTCCACAATTTATCCCTGTTGTCGATCTGGCTTGCAGATCCAACGGTCACGATCCTCCAACGGTCCTCAATCCCATGGTCACTCATATGACCGATGTCCATTATATGAGACGATCAACACCGTCAATTTCTTGATCGGACGGTTGCTGAGGCTTCTCACCTTTTCCTCTGCATTGGTCGACTTCTCAATATTTCCATCGATCTCGACGACACTTCTGCAATGCGCTCTTCCTTCTGAGCTTTGATCTTCATTTTCTTTTGTACAGCATTTTCCCTTCTGAGCTTTGATCTCTGCATATTGTTCGCTCCTCCTCCTGAGATTACGCTTTTGATCTCTGCATATTGTTTGACATCTTCTGCTAACTGATATACTTTTGACATCAATGACAATCTCATCTCTAGTAAATCACAATGATAATTCATTATAACAACAAATCATCACATCGACTGTTGACATCAATGATAATATGTCCAGCAATATCCCCCTTTGTCATTGAGGGCAAACCACTAACTTCATATACAAAAATACCCATGTGATGATGCTTTCCTCTTATGAAGTTTTCTCTCCCCCTTTGACATCAATGGCAAAGGGTTTTTCCTCATGTGGTAAATCTATGTATGTTACTGACCAGAATCTGAACTTGGGTAACTCTTCCTACAATCATGTTCTGCCTACCATAACTGAATGACTCCCTCTGTCAATATTCTCTCTCTCTGCTTCTGACTACTCTCCCCCTTTGTTTCTGAAAAGGTATCTCTTTCTGACAAGGTTTCTTCCCTGTTAATTTACTAACTTTTTATATCAGTTGATTGGGATTTTTTTGTTTCAAATGAGTAGTCTTCTTGATACCAATTTTTGTAGTGATCAAGTCTTTTCAAAACTTAATCTAATTACTTTCTTATTTACTAACCAAAATACTTCCCCTGGTTTTTTCCTAATTGTTCTCCCCCTTTGTTTCTAAAAGGGTAGCTTTTTATGATAGGGTCTCTCCTCTTGTTATCTCTACAGGATGTCATGTACATCATTTTGTGCACTAGAATGTTGTTTTTGCGGATGTCGTTGTCCTACTGGAGCACTGCACAATTGTAGCTCATATTTTTCAAACAACCCTTGGATCTGCCCATTGATTCTCATCGATACTCTAACCAGATGTATCCATATTTATCCAAGATGCTTATTTACTGTACATTTCTCTAAAGTTGTCTGAGAAAGTTTATACTACGCTTTTCAATCAACTGCAATTCTTTTTGCAACAATCAACGTCACTCATGTTCACTTGTTCAGTCTTTGTTATCTGCATCTGTGAGTGTCCTGGTTTCTTTAACTTTGTTCTCTGATCTTATATTACTGCAACTTCATTTTTATTCCATGTTCCATTTACTCCTTTTGTCATATTGTATAAATCATTTCTCATTGATTGTTTTCTTGAGTTCCAATAGTTATGGGCTTTGTGGCCATATCCACCATAATTGTAGCATCTCATAGTGTAACAATGTGTAGCAATATGTCCAACATGATTGCAGTTCCAACATCTTATACTGTTGTTGAACCTACCAACTTGTTTTCTTCCATGATGCCTACAATCCAAAGATTTATGACCATATTCATTACAAGAAAAACAATAACCATTAAAAACATTCTCATACCTTCTTTGATTCATCGATGAAGGTGTCTCTCTTCTAAACTTTCTTTGAGGTGTATGAGTAGCTTCTGGATGTCTTCTTTGATCTGATCTTCTAAATTTTGTAGTGTTGTTTTTATTTCTTGAACATGAATAGCCTGAGTCATACCTACTTTCACTTTTTACAAATGAAGGAGTTGTGTCAGACATGTCTTCATTATTTACAAATGAAGGACCTATGTCAGACCTGTTTTCACCTTCTACAAATGAAAGACTTGCATCAGGTTTCTTAGGAGTATTGATTTATTCCTTTTTGTATCCAAGACCGGATTTATCATTTGGTGATCTCTAACTATCCAAGATCTCATCCAGGGTTATGGAGTTGTTCAAGAACTTGATTTGGGTGTTTGACTTCTCAACCTTCTTTCTAACATTCACAACTTTTGCTTCCATCTTATGACATGATTCTTCCTTTTTGTTCAGTTGGTTCCTCACTACCTCCTCCCTTCTTTTGGCTTCTTCAAGTTGGATTTTAAGATTGACATAGCTTTCCCTTAGTTCTTTTAGATCTGCAAGGCTTTTGCTTGGTTCATCATCTTCCTTATTTTCTTCTTTTGCTTGAATGATTTCATTTTTCAGTAACTCGATCTCCTCTTTATTTTCTTTTTTTAGATCAATAACTTTTTTTTTCAATCTTTTGATCTCTTCTTCTTTGTTTTCTAACTAAATATTTTGCTCAGATATGATTTCTTCATTGTCTTTGAGCTTTTCTTTTAATTCTAGGATATGCCCTTGATTGCTAAGCTCATCCTCTTCCTTCTTCTTTTCTTTTGCTTGACTGATTTCATTCTTAAGCTTCTCAATCTCCTCTTCTTTTTCTTCTAACTAATTATCCTACTCATATATTATATTTTCATTGTTCTTGAGCATTTCATTTATTTCCAAGATATGTTTTTGACTCTTTTCAAGAAATTATTTAGTGTAGTCATGAAGATATTTATAGTCTGAATCAGTATGGTCATAGTGGTATTCACAGAGAATCCAATCAACCTTTTGTTTGGCCTTTGATAGTTCTTCTTCTGCATCTTCCATGGGATAAATGCTAACAGAACATTCTTTTATTGTATCTGAGTCTTCTTCTTTACTTGCAGGGGAGGATTCAATATCAACATTATTGCAATCAAAATATTGTGGAGAGTCTTTACCTTTATTGATGACTGAGTCTTCCTCTTCATCCTCGATGGGAATGTATTTTGTGTCTTGTCTTTTGATTTGATACATCTCTTCTAACTTCAGCCATAATTCTTTGGCGGATGTGCATAGTCCTATGCTTTCTTTGATGGTATATGATAATCCATTGAGAAGAATCTTCAATGCCACTTCATTGTTCTTCCTTACTCTTACTTGGACTATCATCTTGAATAGATTCTTTGAGGTAGTTAAGTACCAAGGCTTGCTTACTACTGAATTCCAAACTTCATATCCTCTTGACTTCAAATACTGTTTCATAGTTTCTCTCCGTGAGGAATAACTTGCTCCATCAAATAAGGGAGCTTCAATTGCGGAGAGAGCCATCTGTACACCCATTTCTTCAATATCTACCTTCCAGTGATTAAAATGTGTTGAAGGAAAATGCTCTGATACCAATTGTTGAACACATAACCCACACTAAGAGAGGGGGGGTGAATTGGTGTGTGGACTTTTCAAAACTTTTCTTCTTACAAGTTAGCAATTAAAACATACTTGTACAAATTAAGAACAATCAAATCATAATCACAATGGACACAAGAGATACCATATGTTTGTGTAAAATTTTGTATAATTGATATGTATATATATGTGTGAATATAGTAATATGAATTTTCCCAGCACCAACTATTTTGTATCAGCACCAACTGAAGTAAGGAGCACCAACTCTCAAGAAAGACCCAGCTTGCCACAAGACCCAGCTTGTTGATAGAAAGCATTCTATCCAACTAGAGTTCATATAGTAATTCAAATCTAGTAGCAGTGATCCATTATTGAATCAACTCTATTTCATGATCAGAGGTATACCATAAACGCTCATCACCGCACTTCATCTTATGTCTGAAATTTGTGTCTTCTTCTCTTTATCTTTCCTCTGATATCTGCGCCTTATTCACTTCTTCTTCCCTCTGATATTCGCACGGACCTTAGGTTCGCATCCCCTTCATTTTTCTCCGTAGGCTGCTCTTTCTCAGTGAGCCTTTTTTTTTTCACAAACCCATCTTCTTCCACAAGCACACCATCCAGTGAACCAATCATGGTTGTATTTATAGTTGCTTATGCTCAAAAATTATTTAAGTTATTGAGCCGACTTGTGCAACAAGTTATAACTAACTTGTTCATTTACAAAAAAAAATGGGACCACCAAAGATCATCATTCTAGGTCTTCATCTTTACACCTAGCATCCCCTTTACTTTCATAAATCGATCACAGGTATGGATCAATTTCCTTCGTCTCTGTGATTACAGAAATCAACACTTCCTTCAAACCATGTTCATATGGTCATTGGCGTAGAACCACATGCTTATCAATTTAAGAAACGCATTACATTCTTCCCTTTAAATATCTTTACCATATGACCAATGGCGGTGACCTCACGTGAGGCGAGATGAGTGCTTGAGCGCTTATCGAATCAACAGTCACGATTCAATCTCCCGATGAGATGGACGATTTTCGGGTCTCCGGGATTTCCAACATTTCAAATCTCTCGAATACGATTTCACTGAACAGATTGGACAGTTCACATTTATATCACGGAGCCATATCAATGGTCATATTTGATCCTTACATATATCCTTTCATTCCTTAATCCAATGGCCAGGACTTAATCAAGCATTGAGATGGATGTCCACCAATTACTTCGAGACTTTGGCTATTATGCTTATGTTATCCTTCCACTTATTTTGATCAACGGTTGAGAGTACACCTGACATCATATCGACAGTCAAGATCTTCTTCGAGTCTCCGGACTTCGGAGATTTCAAATATCAACCCCTTCTTTCCTTCGTACATCAATATTCAAAAGTTTTCAATCCACTGACGCGTGTCCCTTTCAGATCAACGGTCGAGATCTCCTTCAGGTCTCCAGACTTCGGAGATTTCAAATCTCAACCCCTTCTTTCCTCTGGAGCGATCACCTATTGAGTAAGTCATAAGTGGTGGAGACCGCTTGTTGTAGGTTAATACATCCACTTACACTATCCTTCCACTGTAGTAGATCGACGGTTGAGAATGCTCACGAAGTGATATTTAGATCGGATGTTTTGTGTCCACTTCGAGACTTCAGAGGTTTCATATAAATGTTACTCCATTTTCCTCCGGAGTGATCACCTACTGAGTAAATCGTTAAAATGGTGGAGACCACTTGTTGTAGGTCAATGCTTCCACTTACACTATCCTTCCACTGTATTAGATCGACGGTCGAGAATGCTCTCGAAGTGATCTTCAGATCGGATGTCTCGTGTCCACTTTGGAACTTCGGCATTCGGGACTTTGGGACTTCGGGACTTTGGGCAAGTGTTGGTGGTAAAACTCTCGAAGAAAAACTCCTAGAGTGACATAACTTACTTACGTCACTTGATGACATGTCACGAGCCGAGTAGCTTCTACATATCACACGGACTCATGATTTGCACGTACCTGAAATGTTGATTCAACTTGACACTTGTCATTGTCTGATTGCACCATGTGTCCTTGCTGACGTGGATCTCCTCATGTGGCACATGTTCATCTCCTTGATATAACGGTCAGAATAGTATCTGAAGGGTATCTCAGATCGATAGTTGAGAGTGACTTCAGAACTTTGTCCTTCGAGACTTCGGGACTTTTGACATTTCTTGGTGGTGAAACTCCCGAAGTAATTCTCCCAGAGTGACATAACTTATTGACGTCATGTGTTGACATGGAATGAGCCAATTTCCTCTTGACACATGTCATCATCTGATTATTCCATGTGTATTTGTTGATGTGGTCTGCAGACATGGTCTTCCACTTGTCCTTGCTGACGTGGTCTGCCACATGTCCTTATAGACGTGGTCTTCTGCATGTCCTTGTAGACGTGGTCTCCTGACGTAGATCTCCCTGATCTAAAACTCATCGTGTGTTCTCCAGATCTGATGGTCCTTATTCATTTCATATTTTGGGCTTCGGGTAATTCAACTCTCAAACTGAAAAATCTGAAGTGAGATTTTTCTAGATCTTAATCTCCTCGCATATTTATACTCGAACTAAATGTTGTTCGTCAATCATGATCCTAGATCGATGGCTCGATCTGTCTGTGATGCAGCTCTTCTAGCTTATCCTATCCTTCCACTTAGAATGATCCAACGGCTGACAAAAATTCGCATAAATGAGATCTCAGATATTTTACCTCACTTATCCTATCCTTCCACTCGAAAATTATCCGACAGCTGACAGGAATTCGGGTTTGATCCAACGGCTCACACGTATTTGGATAATAGAACTCTCAACCCTTTCATCTTATCCTATCCTTACACTAAAATGTGATCCAACGGTCGTGAAGACACTCGAAACAGATCAATGATCAAGGATGATTGCGGAACCACAACTTGCAAGTGATTTAACTCATCACCAAAACTCCACAATTTGAAGTTGTGAATTGTTGTTGAGTTAACCACAATCGTCGATCTTCAAAGCTATAAGATCTGACTGTCCTAACTAATTCTGGGATTGGAAATAGCTCGATATTTAATTCTCCTTTCGATCTCCGCAATCTATCCATGTCGTTGATCTGGTGATCGCATCTGATGGTCACGACTTAATTTGACTTAAACTAATTGTTTGTTGAATCAACCACAGTCGTCGATATTTGAGTCTATGAGATCTAACAATCTAGGCCAATTGCAGGATTGGAACTAGCGATTCGTTTAATTCTCCTTCTGATCTCCGCAATTTATCCCTGTCATTGATCTGGCTTGCATATCCAACGGTCCTCAAGCCCATGGTCACTCATATGACCGACGTCTATTATATCAGACGATCAACACCGTCAATTTCTTGTTCGAACGGTTGTTGAGGCTTCTCATCTTTTCCTGTGCATTGGTCGACTTCTCAATATTTCCATCAATCCTGAAGACACTTCTGCAATGTGCTCTTCCTTCTGAGCTTTGATCTTCATTCGCTTTTGTATAGCTTTTTCCCTTCTGAGCTTTGATCTCTACATATTGTTCACTCCTCCTCCTGAGCTTACACTTTTGATCTCTGCATATTGTTTGACATCATCTGCTAATTGATATACTGTTGACATCAATGACAATCTCATCTCTGGTAAATCACAATGATACTTCATTATAACAACAAATCATTACATCGATTGTTGACATCAATGACAATATGTCCAACATCTTCTTCAAGTCCTCAAATTCCTTCTATGTCTTGTGTAAAGAAGATGCCACTTCATGTTTTTTGATCTCCTTAGAATCCTTTGAATTATCTTCTATGATTATGAGATTCTCCTTCTTGATGGAAGGATGAAACATTACTTTTGAATTCAGTCTAAATTTATTGGCATCTATGGTAGAATTCCTTCTAGGAAAATTAGGTACAGATGTTTTCATTTTACTATGTTTTTTACCCTTTGCAGTCTTCTTACCTGTAGATTGTTGTTTTTGTTTGACTGTAGTCTAAATTGGACTTGTGGTGTAATATTCATATTCATCAAATTCCCTCTTTATATATGGATCAGGAAAGATGTCAGTCTCTTCATTCATTTTAGGCTTCTTACCTCGACTAGTAGTGCCTTTCTCATCATCTTTACCTACAGGAAAAACACCAATAGCTTGTTGGGTTTGTAATTTTCTCTTGCGAGCATGAGTTACCCTAGCTACAAATGAATCTTCTTTCATTGAAACTTCAGTGGCTTGATAGGTATGTTTCTATTTTACAAGTTTCTTCCCCTTTACATTTTTGGATTTGGTTGGTTGTAGATTCGGTTTTAAGGACTGGATTAACCAATCCCAAGATCTCTGGACTTCATTTAAGGACAAGACTATTAATGTTCTAATCAAACCTTTATGAAAAAGAATTATTTTGTTGTAGTAGGATGGGACTGGATCCTCTTAGTCATCTTGGATAAACTCTTTAATAGAAAATAGGGTAAGTTAAGAGGGTAACCACCATTTACATGAATCAACAGTCTAATATGATAGAGATGGAGAAAACCTTCTTTCACATGAAATGTATATGTGGATAATAAGCAAGGAAGTGTGCCATTATTTTCTTACCCATCTATGTGGTATACCCTTTCTCCAGTTAGGGTTTTTCTTTTTTATAATTAAAAACTGATTCACAAACTCCATGACTACATTTTCCTTCTTCCACCATCTTTTCCCATACATTGGTAATCTGCAGGCTTTAGCAATACAATGCTCTGTCACATGCATCAGAAGTTTTCCAGCCATAGATTTGAAGCCATCAAAATTATGTGCAAACGTCATCGAGATATGTTCATCAAGACCCTGGAACGTTGATAAAAATTCAAACCAACTAGCATCCTTGAATTTATGTGCCATCTGAGGAAATGCTTTGAGCAATTATGTTCCCTCAGAATCCAATATGATTATCTGGCCATTCTTTTTGGGTGTCATATCATTGATACGATCCTGTATACAATTATGTAAACCCTGCGTAGAACAAAAGACATGCAAAAATAGGTAGATAATGATTTCATTCATGATAATCGATCATGTTGATTTGATGTCGAGGGGGTGAGTACATCTCAATCCTCTGAATATAGTTGTTATCATACGAATAGCATCCTGAAATAGATCATAAAGAGGTATGCAGATCCTGTAATTATGATTTAAAACGTTATGACACGATCTGGGTAGGTGGCGCATGCAGAACAATGATTATTTCCAGCGCTGCAGGAATAGCGCTATTCTTGCAGCACCTTTTCTAACTTGGCAAAATTTGAAAATTCAAATAATGAAATGGCAAGTGATGTGATAGAAAATTCTCATATTAAATCATAATCTTTAAAAACCTCAAAAATCATTTAAAATGTGCAATAAAAATTGAAAAATAATCTTCAAAGCCAAGAGGTAAAAATAGATTTTTGACATAAAATTGTGAAAAATAGATGGGCATGGACTAGGGACACCCAATTAGTCAAAAAACAAGGTTAGGGACTAATGTTTCTTATACAATGGGAGCCACTAGCACATGACAGGGGAATAGGATTTGTTCGTGAGCTTCACAGTTTCTGACTCAGGTATGTACGAGGAGCTTAGTATAAGGACCAGGCATGTAGTGCGGGGATCTGGTATAGTGGTATTTTGGATGGAGTCATGGGATGTGTTGCAAGTGGAAAATGTGTTATGGGTGCTAGGAATGTGTTCTTAGCCTCAGCGATTGAGGAGTAGGGCTATGCAGTGTTGTTTCGGGATGGAAAGGTATTATTGGATTCCCATAGGATATAGCCCAGGAACATCATTGGTCCTGGAGTTAGAGAGGGAAAAGTATGTAGATTGAGGTACCATCCTATGTGTTTTGTGACTAGCAGGAGCGGAGAGAAAGATGAGGAGCAGGTAGGTCCACCAATGGTGAGGCAGGTGTCCCCACCAGTAGCACAGGTATAGAGGGAGAAAGTAGCTCCACCAGTGATGAGGCAGGTAGCCCCATCAGTAGTGTTGGCTCAGAGGGACTCGACCCTCATGATCCAGTAGGGAGGAGAAGCCTCCCAAGACTGTTCAGAGGAGGTCAATAAGTTCATAGGAAGAAGATGGATCTAGATATTATAGAGACTCAAAGGGAGTCAAGTTTCAAAGGGAGCACGTGGACTCATAGGGAGACTGATCTCAGAGAGAGTCAGTTAGCTCAGAGGGAGAGTCATTCATTCAAAGGAATTTCTCCCTCGGGTTCAGGTGGGAGAGAGGCATCTTCAAGGACTAACAGGTAGGTGTCATGGGTTGAGGAGGTCAGACAGGAGGTTCATAGACAAGAAGATTCTAGGAGTTGTGTGCCCTCTATGGAGGATCCACTTGTTTTAGTAGGTATTTCTATAGTGAAAAAGAAGGCATCCACTCAGGAAGACTAGGGAGTAGGATTTTCTCCAGTCACAGAGGGAGCAGCCAGTGAGGCAGATTGGACAATAGGATTTTCTTCGGTGACAGAGGGAGAAAAAAGTCAGGAGGATTGGAGTGCAGTTGTGGTAGCGGATCCATTGCAAGAGACAGAGTTACTCCCAGGGTGGGAGATAGATCTATTTCCAGGTGGTTTTGGAGTGTGGTAAGAGTACCTCCCTCGCTAAGAGGGAGTGTTGATTTTTGTATCTTTGGCCAGGTATTCTCATGTGCCGTATGTGTTGGAAATGTGGGAATTGTCATGGGAAACACACTACACTCTTTGTTTGGAGAAAATCATCATTGGAATGAAGCTAGGGATTCATGGGTTTGGTGATGGGCTTTGTGGGCTTGTGTTGGGGCTTCACACCCACAAGAAAGTCTAATTTATGTTGACTTGTGGAGGGGCTTCAATGTTGACCCCTAATATTTGTATATAAAGGAGAGAGGTCATTGTGACATTTTACATAGTGTAGAGTGTATGGAGACATGATGGAGTTGGCATAAGTGATTCTTTACTTGTGCCAAGGAGCTTGGTGATCTCAAAAAAGGAATGTATGTAAATCTAGAAACTATGGCCTAGGAGAAAGGAAGTCGTGGAGAGAAAATCATACAGAGGTGTCCATACAAGTTTTATGCACATGTACGCAAGTTGCATCGGGAGGAATCACGTATGTATGCGGGTTATGGTGGGCACAGTCACGTATACGCGGGTGGAAATGAGACACGGTCACATATACATGAGTGGAAGTGAGGCACGTTCGCGTATGTATGTGGGTTGCAGTAAGGTGAATCATGTACATTTGTAAAAGGTTTTCTAGGTAGGGGTAGGTCTATATAGGCTGACGTCAATAGCTCGTACAAGTGGTCTACAAAAAATTTGTGGGAAAAGGAAGTTTCCAGGGCTTTGTTGAGATTTGGTTTGTTGATTTTTTGGTTATTGGAGGACAAGGTTGTCCTCAAACTTTGGTGAAATAGTATTGGCTGGGAGGGATGGTTTTTCCCTCATAATTTATGAATTTGATAAATTTACAGAAGAAAAACAAAATTGTGTCTCATGTGTATTGATGATTCATCTATGATATTCTTATTTCTGCTACATATATTTTCAGTGTAAAGTTGTTCAGTGATGACAACTAGGCTTTATTGTTAGCTCACTAAGGAGCAATTTTCATATCTGAAAAATTAGTCACATAGAGTTGCATGTGAAAATTGATAGGTATTTGTTTGATCATCTCTTATAAAAATAGATTCCAGACTGACACAATTATTTGGATGGACTACAACACTATTATTACGAATTTCCTTCTAAGAATTTTGGATTTATTTTGAATCATCTAATAGTGTTGAGTCATAGTCTGTAAGGAAGTTTGCAATGTGCTCATTATTTTCAAAAAATTCTGAAAAATTGTCTTGACATGAAAAGTATTTTGATTTTGAGAATCATTTGAATTGAAAAGAGATGTAGCTACTGCCAATGAATCAGTTTTTTAATTATTTTCTTAAGGAAAAAAAAATATTAAAAGAATGAAATGAAACTATGATTTCCTATACTCTTCTTGCATAATGTTTCAATATTCTTTCTTGACTCTATATTTATTCTTAATATGATTGATAACCAGTTCTAAACCACGTGTTACCACAAGATTTTATACTTGCATTTGGAGAGCGAGGATTAGTCCTTGGATCAATCCTTCATATTCTACTTCATTGTTGGTACAAGGGAACTCTAATCTAATTGCATGTGGTTAAATACCATATTGAGGACTTTTGAAAACAATAATGGCTCCAATTCCAAACTTAGAACAAGCACCATCAAATGACATTTTCCAAAAACATTGGAAAGATTTGTATTCATTTTTCTTAGGTGGATTTAGTTATTCTATATTGAAAAAAACATAATTCTCGATTCCAACATCTACATAGTTTTGCATCATTTCAGTTTCCTTCGTATTAATTGATATTGAATTTATGTGTTCTCAAGGAACTATGATCATTGGTCCATCTTTATTTGGAAGCATCATGCATCTTCCATCATTCATTATATATCCTCTTATTAATGAACACCAATCTCTTCCCAAAAAAAACCACATGTTGGAGGTAGATCAACTACTATGATAGTAAACATTGTTGTAATGTGAGTTGTTGCACTTATCCATGCACAAAAATATTTAATTTCTCAACAAGTTGGAACTTTTCTTGAGTCAATCGCCTATATGCTTTCATTGATTTCATAGTATTTTGTACACTCAGCTTCCATCACTGATAATGGCATGATATTGTTAGTGGCTCCACTATCCACCAAACAATTGTGTAGTGAAAAATCGTGATTCTCTAAAGATATATAAAACAGTGAACTTTACCTCTTGGCCTTATTGATGTGATATTTTTTTGTTGTCTCGTGTTCATCGCATCTGCCTCTATTTTTTAATTTGTGTCATCCAATATTTTCAAAATATTCTCCCTTTGTTGAGGAATCTTGACTACCTCCATGAATGGTAAGGTAATTTGAAGCTTAGTTAACTCTTCAATTAGATTATAATTCATTTGCAATGGAGTCTTCGCCTAATTAACAACTGGTTTTGTTTTTTTGGCTCTGAAATGTTAGCTTTTAGTTTTTCTTTTTCTACTTGTTCCCTTGTCTTGAATTTATTTGCTTGAGTTCTAGTCTGAAAAACATTGTCTTTGAATTCTTTCGATCCTCTTGTTCATAAAAAATATAAAAATATGATAAACCTTCTTCCATTTGGATTGATTCCAAAACTTCATCTTGATTAATAGTTGTTTCTTAGTCAAAGGTTTCAAAATTTAATTCTTCTACAATTTCTTCTAGCATAATAGCATTTGGATTTGGAACATTGGGTGTTCTTGGTCTATGATCTTCAATTATATCATTTATTCCTCTTTTATTGGGTAATGGATCTCTTATATTTTGATTCGGTGGAATGAGATTCTCACACCTCTTGAGTCGAGTTATCTTGTTCTGCATTTGTTTAATTGTTCTTCTCATTTGAGAATTTTTTATCTTTTGTCTTGTTTCTTAGACATCTTCGGGATCATTTCTCACATTAGGGGGGGCGCCTTGGTGAATTCCTCCCCCAATTGCTCGATTTTCAGAACTTCTAGAAGTGGACGATGCCTGATGTGATATTGACAGATTGGTCATTTCTCTTTGCACTTTTCCAAGAATGATTTCAGGATCAACATTAGTCTCTAACATGTACTCTTCCATTTATGTTTCTTTCTATATTGCCTCATTTAATGTATTTATTTGTGAAACTCTTATTGCATAATTCACATTTGAGGGCATGGAATTCTTATAACATCCAAATATTGAAGGATCGTTTGGGTGTTTCCCATCTGGGATTTGGTTTAATGTATTGAAAAACCATAAATTAAAATCCTTGATCATTTCACCCTTTTGGAGATGGATTTAGGTGAACTGAGAAAGCAAAGTATGGTATGTAATAGGATGTGCATATATAGTCATGAACATGTCTTCTATATCATCTAATGAACCAATTGATTGAGCTAGGAGGTAAATATACCATTTGTAAACTAGGCCTATCAAAGTTTTTAGAAAGACTCTAACCATTGCATCATATTGTTCAATCAAATGAATATCACAAATACTAAGGAAGAGATCCATATGCCTTTTTGGATCCATAAGCACATCTCTTGAAAAGACAGGTAAAATTCCTTGGGATAATGTTGGTAATGGATGTTTTTCTCCATGTAAATTGAGTGGGATAGACCTAGCTCTTCTTCTAAGGTTTCTTTGTCTTTCATTTCTCTCTTTATTCATTAGGAATTCCATTTCTTTGTTCTTCTCAATCACCCATGATTATTATACTATTGGCTTCTGATCTTGAAATTTTGGCTATTTATCTAGGTGAATATTGGTGGCCACCCACCTATTCCAATTGGCTCAAAATAGTTTGTTAGTAATTTAATATTTTTAGCAGTTTTTCTTGTACTGAACTTTTGGGGCCATTTTGAGGGCCTAAACGATGTTTTTCACGATCGGACAACCTAGTGATAGTTGAAGGATTTGATTGAACCCACAAAATGAATCTCCTTGTCGATACCTTTCCAACGAGCTATTGTGTGCCTCAAATAGAAATCGTATGCCAAAGTTACGCCCTCGGGAAGTTGATACACCAAACTACCCAAAACGGGGTCCACAAAACTGTTGCATTTTCATCTTTCGGGGTTAGGGTTTTGGTTAAAAAGGTATTTGGAGCCTCATTTTAATAATCATCCTCTTGTGAATGAGTGTAGTTGTCACATCTTTTCTCAGAGATAAGCTACTACCATTCTAGCAAGTCTTTCACTCTGTAATTCTACCATTTGTGTTTTTTGCTCATTAATAAAAATTGTGTATTAATGTATCTTTGTGTGTATGGTTATATCTCTGATATATATTGTTATATTATTGGATATATGATATATATCTGTACATTTATTTATTATATCTCTGCTCTCATTTCGTGCCAAGAATAATCTGGATTAGTGTTATCGGAGCAGGTTGTTCTTGATCTTTTTTTAGTGCATGTCCCCGACGAGGTCCGAGTTTAGCAAGTTGGGTCTCGATCTTGTCTCTTTTGACGAAAATAGCTCCCGCACGTCCAAGAAACCCTCCATGGTAGAAGAAAATAAAAACGATGGAGCAGAAGATTTTATTAATATGTTGCTTGAGCAAGCTCTCACGTGACAAAGGGACGAAATGATGGAGAATTTTTTCCACATCCTTCAAAGCTTGTCGATAACAGAAAGGACATCTTCTTCAAGCGACCACTTTGGAAGAACCTCTCCTTTCAAGGTAAAATTTAATTTTGATACTCCCGTATTTGAAGGTCAGATAGATGTGGATGCCCTAGAAAAATGGTTAAATCTGCTAGAAGGTTATTTCTTTGTTCACAATTTTTCCGACAGGGAAAATATCACCTTTGCACTCCTTAAGGCTCTCCCCCATGTCAAACATTGGTGGGAAACTTACTAGGATAAAATTTCCACAGAGGAGTCTGGAATATATGGGGTCGAACCCACTTGAGATTTTTTTGTGGATGTGGTCGACGAACAATATTACCTTGTTGGTAACTATAACGACCAGTACATGAGATGGACCACATTGCGGAAAGAGAGGGGCCAAACAGTGTCGGAGTTCACAAATACTTTCCATACCTTGGGCAACAAGTTAGGTTTCAAAGACTCTGAGCAACGTCTGGTTCTAAAATATCGTGCGGCTCTGCATAGGTACATCCAAACCGAAATGGATTTCCTGGACATCTCATCACTGGGAGTTTCCTATTGATATGATGTCAAAATTGAGTAGAAATTTAGACACCAAAATAAACAAGAGTTCAAGTCTACAAATCCGCAACAAACAAAGTCTGATAAAGACATCCCTAACAAACAACCTCCTGAAAACTAGTCTAAGCCATCAGAAAAGAAGGGTCACGGAAAGATGAAGGACACTAGAAATTGGTGTGATTTCCACAAAATCTTTTGGCACAACACTGATGAATGTCGCTCAAAACAATCATTGGTGGCCGAGATCAAATAAAAGAAATCGAACCCTGATTCGGAATCTGATTCAGAAAATAATGGGAGAAGACAGATCATCGACGCAGATCCCACTTCTATTGTCACGTCCACAACAATTCAACCAGAAGAACTAGTAGATCCTGAAGAGGGGGAGCGTCTCTTCCATTCACAGATGTGGTGAAGGGGACCCTATTGTATTTCATTGTTGATAATGGAAGCCATAAGAACCTCATCTTAGAAGAGGTCATCAAACAGTTGGCATTGTCGACAACACCACACCTACATCCATACAACATCGGGTGGCTTCGCTAGGGACGAGATCTTCGTGTCAGTCAGTAGTTTCAATTCTCATACAGCATCCATCCCTTCAAGGACGAGGTTTCTCCATTGGATGTTTGGGATGTTATTTTGGGTCAACCATATATGTGGAAGTGCCATGTTATTTATGAGTCTTGACCCCGTAGTGTCATTGTTACTCCGGGGGGTCATGTCTACAGGATACCAAAGGTAGTTTCGACAATTGTTCCACCAAAAAAGTGCCACGAGGTAATCTCTCATACCACAAAATTCAACCTCTTCACAATCTGTTCAAAAGGTTAATAGAAGAACACTGCAACCACTGCACCCTTGGCCCAAGACCTTTCTTTCCAACAGAAGAATATTGCAGAAGAGAAAGAAGATATTGTTACTTCAACTACAATGGTACCTACACACTGCCCAGTCAATCCAAGATATAATAGGTCGGTTGAACAGATTCAACCCCACAAGCAATAGGTTTGTGACAGTCTTCAACAAGCTAAGCAACCCAACTTCTCCAGCAAGGCAAGCAACTCACCAAGATTTAGATTCAGCAAACGCTTTTCCCTCTCCCCTGGGAACTCAACGCAATGGAGACCATTTCTTCCTAAGGATTTAGTATTGATCTAGGTGGATATCGGTGGCCACCCACCTATTCCAACTGGCAAAAAATAGTTTGTTATCAATTTACTATTTTTAGTAGTTTTTCGAGACCTGAACTTCCGGGACCATTTTAAGGGCCTAAAAGACGTTTCGGTCACGATCGGGAACCCTAATGATAGTCAAAATATCTAATGGGGCCCCCAAAATGTATCTCTTTATTCATACATTTCCAACGAGCTATCGTGTGCCCCAAATGGAGATCGTATGCCAAAGGTTATGCCCTCATGAAGTTGATACACCAAACTACTCAAAACGAGGTCCACAAAATTGTTGGTTTTTCATCTTCCAGAGTTAGGGTTTTGGATTTTCTTTATGTTAAAAAGGTCTTTGGAGCCTCATTGTAACAATCATCTTCTGACGAATGAACGTAGCCGTCACATCTCTTCTCAAATATAAGTTGTCACCATTCCGGTGAGTCTTTCACTCTGTAATTCTACAGTTTTGTACATTTCGCTCATTAATAGAAATTGTGTATTATTGTATCTTTGTGTTTATGGTTATATCTATGATATATCTACGTTATATTATTGGATATCGGATACATCTTTCTACATTTCTTTATTATATCTTCGCTCTCATTTCGTGCCGAAGATAATCTGGATCAACTACTTGGTGAATCTCAAGCTTCTTAATTTTACTTATTGCCAATGGATCTTTATATGATTCGATCTTTTCTAAGATTTATAGTTGTCTTCTTTGTCTCAAAGCTATTACTCTTTCTTCTTTTTGAGCAAAAAGTTCCCAAGTTCTCTCGTGTTCTTCAAAACTCCTTGTCGTTGTGATTGTTAGGTCATACAACTAATGCAAGATGCTTCTTTAATCTCTAAGTCCAATTTATATTTGGGGTTGGTTAGGTTCTAGTAGAGCCTTTTAGATTTCTATTTCTGGATGTAAACTATTTATGGAGTTTTTGAAATGTCCAACATTTTGAGTGGACACTCCGCCCATCATCTATTGAAGCAACAAGATATGAAAAGAGTGTTGAAAAAAGGGTTTATAAATGCTGAAAATAAAAACATTGAGGATAAATTTGAACAAAAAAAAGTCTTTGTATTTTGGTGAAAAATTTGCATTTTATTATTTTAATATTACTAAAAATATAAAAAGTTGATTAAATAATTAATAATTAAATTTAAAAAAAAAATAAAGATAATTGATAATAATTAAATCACGATTAAAGACTATAATGATGAAAAGATTAGATTTACAATTAGAAATAAAAACAAAAATAAAAAAATTTAATTATCCAATTTTAGGTCTCGTTCTCTTCTCTAATCTATGCTCATATATTTCCTTAACCCGTGTTTATACATTCTCAATAATTATGTCTAATTATTAGTAAATTATTCTTCAACCTAATCTTATCACATATATTGTTGTTTTCCTTTCGTTCTTTTCTCTAATCTATGCTCATTTATTTTCTTTAACTTTTTTTTTACCTTTTCAATAATTTTGTCTAATTACGAGTGAATTCTTCTTTAACCTAATCACATCCTATATATTATTCCTATCTTTTCATAGGAACTTTTTTTCTAATTCTAACCAATGTAAAAAATTATTTTCTCTACTCTATGATTATTTTATTATTTCTAATTATAAACCTAATCTCATCATCATTATAATCTTTACTCCTTATTTAATTATTATCAATTATCTTTAGTTTTCTTAAATTCAATTATTGATTAAATTTTTATATTTTTAGCAATCTTAAAAAAAGTAAAATAAAATATTCTCACCAAATTACAATGGTTAGTTTTTTTTTCCATATTTCTCCCAACATTCTCATTTTTACCCTTTATAAACATTTTCCTCGTCACTATTTTCATATTTTGTTGCTTCAACAGTCGTCGATGATGGGTGGAGTGTCCACTTAAAATGTTGGACGTTTCAAAAACTCCAAACATAGTTTACATCCAGAAACGGAAATTAAAAGTATTATGAAGAACTATGAAAACCTGCAACTCTGATTTTGGTAGTCATTAAAATTTCTAGTCTAGGAAACCATCATTTTGTTTAGTTTTCTAGTATGGTCACCAAAAAAGTTGATCGAAAATATTGTCTTATTGTCTTTAAGTCAACCTCATGAAGATAAATCTTCCTTCATTTTTAAAGAGATGGTATTCTTCTATTTTAAATAACATACAATATCTAAAAAAAGAAGACCATGCGTTATTCTTGAAATAAATATTCACATGCAAAGAATACTTGCATGTATCTAATAGAAAGAAAACATTTACACTATATTACAATATTTGTAAACCAAAGAGTATACATTATCATAGGATGGCATTTCCATCACAACATTCATCAAAGTAAGACACAATCTTCAACAAAGGAAATGAAAGTATGGACCACATATGGAAGAGAACTCTAAATGATCATTTCATTAAAAACAATAAATATTTTGATAGACACACATCTGAAATCTCATGCTTATAAATTAAAGTATAAGGTATCAACAATGTTATGTTTCGAAATAGTTCTCTGGGAACCTCAAAAACAATAGATGTCTTTAATAAAATAACAAATAATTTATAGGGTTACAATAAAATTAAATTGTGTTGGTTCTTCAAAGAGGACTGAGATGGGGCTCTCGTGGACCATAAAATGAAAAGAGACCTAGAAGACAAAATAAATCAATCAACGGTTAGTCTTAGGTTTCATAAGTTGTTGGGAATAGAAAAGAAAAAATTGCAACTCACTAAAAAAAGAAAAATGGTTAAGGTGAGAACAAGGTCACTACTTGACTTACTGTGATGGAAATTATGACCCTTGATTTGCTTGTCAAGACGTCTTTTATAGATTGTTGTTGTTCTACTAGAGATGGAATAATTGGTGTAACTTCTTGTTGATCCATCTCGGTTATCTTAACTAAAGCCTTTGTTAACCATTGTTCTATATACTCCCTCATCGGAGCAACAGTTATTTCATGCTTGGTGTTTATTCTGAATAATTTGTTCTCTGATTCTCTCAAATCAATGCTTAATTGGTGTAATATGTCATCAATGTCATCGTTCTTATTTGTATACTAGAGAAACCACCTGTCTACTTCTTCCTCGAAAAATTCAACCAAGTCACTAAATTCATTAGCCCATGCAACTTTGAATACTTCTAATCATTCTAATAGTTGCTCTTTTGAAAAAAATATTGTATCCATTAGTAAGTGCAAGCCATCTAATTCTTTGGTAAGATGAACATCGCAATGTCGAAATGCATAAACATTTTGTCCTCGGAATCCCCGATGGGAGACAAGGCTGTGGTCTTGTGAGATAGTGGTCATGTGGGCCAGGAGTCTAGCCTGGAGGGCTAACGGAAGTTGGAGCACATCGGGATTTTAAAGCCCAAAACCCTGAAAGAAGGATAAGGTTGCAGTCTTATGAATTAGCGATCACATGGACCAGAGCATAGCCAGGAGGGCTAACGCGTAAAGGGCGTGTATCGATGAAATTTCTCATCAAATATCGGGGATTCAAGAGGACAAGAACTCTTGACGTCGGGGATCACGAAACCCCGAAACCTGAAATTAAGATCAGGGAAAGAGCGCGGTCATGTGCAGAAGGTCGTGCGGGTGAAGAAAGGACCTGTGGATTGGGTTTTTCACAGGGATTCCATTGGGAGTCCAAGGATCCGCTTCGGATCAGAAGGGAACACTGAGCGATCCTTAAAGACCAGGAGGTCAGGCGCAGAGACCCTGCGGGGTATGTAGGAGCGGTCGTGCCATCAACAAGTTTCATAAATATGTCACCCCTCTTAATTTTAATAGCATCCCACTCATACAACAATTCTCTTAGACATTTGATTATTTTAAGCCAATAAGCATTAATATGTTTCATTCGAATTTTGGAAGCAAGGTTTTTTTTTCTTCTGTATGTATCACTTAGGCTTGAAGCCTTCACTGCAAACGTTCCCCGTACTTCTTTATAAAATCCTTCATCATTTTCTAAGTCTTTTTGGAGATATTCCTTAAAGTTCATAATCCTTATTGAAAAGTTGGTTGAACTTTGTACTAATTCCCAAATTTCAAGGATTATGTCTATTCTCTTCTAGATACCATCTCTAACACATTTTCTTACATCCAAGAGTAAACTAGATGAACCATTCAATTTGGAACTTCTTTCCAGGACATCTTCAAGAGTAATTATTGGTTGAATTGCAGTGATTGGTTCAACAAATAATGGTTTTGGAATCAGATCTTTCTCTAACTCCTTTATTATTTCCTTTAAAAATAAATTTTCGTTTTCAATGTCAAAAATGGATTTATGCAATGCTTCCCTAGTTGCATCATAAAATTCCGCGATTTTTGGTGGAACCCCATGAAAATTGATTTTTCATTTCTATTTCTCAGCAACTTTCTTATTTTTCATATTTCCTTTTTCTATTAACAGTTTCATAGAATTCTTGTGGTAGGTCGTATGGTGAAGTGTAATCGACTCTTCTTCAAAGATTTATGGCTCTTGGGAAGCCAGATCTTCAATAATTTCCCTAGTTTCCCTCAATCTCTACGCCAACCAGTTGGATTCTTCTATTACATCATCTACTTCCATGGCTTTGGGACTTTCTTCAATTTCAGGTACATCTTGTCCTGCTTTTTGAGTTTCTCTTTTTCTCTTTATGGAAGTGTGTACAGTATGAGATTTTTCCATTATTTTCTTGGTAAGGTATTTATCTCCACCATCGTATGAATTTCTGACGGATGTCCTTCTTGGTTCTAGACCACTACTTCTAGGTTTTGTTTTTGTCAAATAACCTTTTTGAGATATATTGGGTGAATTAGGATTCTTATTGGTTGCCTCTATTCCCTTCTTCCTGTAGCACTCGTTAGTGCTTTCCAATTCTTCAATGTCATTCAGGGTTTCTTCAACAGAGGCCTCGGGGATATTTTGGTTATCTCCCCTCCTTCTTTGAATTGCTCTAACTTACTAAAATATGATGAATATCCGACTAGAGACATGTGTGCAGAAAATGAATTTTTAGGATCAAAACCCCTGATGGTTTGATCTTCTTTCAGACCGAGTTGATCCAATTGACCAGCAAATTCATCTAAATGGAAAATATATTTGATAGTTATTTCCCCAAACCTCCATGGCAATGGAATAAATTGTTTCTTTCTTTTTTCATTGAAAAAGTGTGGCCGATAATTATATTGTTTGGAAACTTCGATGAAAATAATTTGATCGGACACAGAAAGGTAATAGCAAGGGTTTCCCTCGGAACCCAAACAGTCTCAAAATATTGAATTCCTCCAAAGTTTCAAAAATTCCTTTCTCGGTGAGAAAGGAAGCAGCCTCCAGTGACAACCTCGATGCAGTAGGACCATGAATCGATTTCTTGAATGTAGACATAAAACAATTTTGGACAACGTAAAAATTATATTGGGATTTATGTCTCCATAAAGTTGAGTACCAGGCAGAAGTTACTTACATCTTAAAATCGACATTTCTTGTTCTAGGAAAGTCTTCAAATATGTGACAATAAGCAATAACATAGACCAAATATGAAATCATATAATAAAAAATTATTTTATCTTAGGCCACCGAGAAGAAACGAAAACTCATTTGAGATTAATCGATCCCAAACAATCATGGCGTCTTCATGAACAACGTAGTGAATAATGTACACAATGTATTTGGGCATAGAGGTCATGGACTCTAGTCCAATTATTCTGGAAAAAATCCAGGCATACTCTTTGTATGGGTATTTCATAGAACTTACCTCTGCCTAAGCGGAATTGTTGTCAATTCTTTGGATGGTGAGATAATTCTCAAGGAGCTATGATCCTTCTTGGTGTTCTTTGAGAAACTTGTTTGCTTCATCATTCTTAAACAACATAGTGGGGTTTGAAAGTTGCATCATTTTCCTGAATATCGAGGGGGACAAAGGAATTGGCGGCTTCCCTTAGATTTGAATAATTCTCTGCTCTATGTCAAATTTATTGACACACCAAAGTACCATTTCTTTGAAGTTTGTCACCTCAAGTACACATCCATCCAATGTTATGCCCAAACTCCATGGCTTGTTTAACTCTTTCTCTACAAGGGAAAGAGACAAATACCACTTATAGGCTTGTGACCAATGGAAATGGTGATCTTCGTGTCCAAGAGTGTTGAGTGTGTCTCCACAATACAAGTCCTTTCTTTTACTTGACATGTCTTTACACTGATTTCTCTTTTTATGAATAGGTGGCGCTCATGTCAATATAATCTTTTTACATCAAGGCATTTTAATTATTTATTAAATTTATCATGTATTGTCTTAATTATCAACTATTGTAGCTCTTATTTCAAAGTTGCTAGTTTGCACGGTCAAATATTGAATTTATTACAAAGCCTTTACGAAATCTATGCCACTTAATAATGGTATTTAGGTTCGCACAAGTGGTGGTTGACATGGTGGAGGGGAAGTAAATGTCATTGGGGATGGTGATATGATGTCAGGAAACATGAAAAATGGTTAAGTATGGGAGTGAGAAGTGGAAAATAGAAAGTGCAATATGATTAGTGTGGGATTGTGGGATGCGGGATTGTAGGCATGGAGAATAAAAAATATAAGGAGCGACTCCCGCATCCGCAATGGTGAAATAAACTAAGTATAAGAAAAGTTGTTTTTATGGGTTGTGGAAGTGGGTGAGTCATTTTGGAGGATGTGAGATTACTTGTTCTGGGGCTACGTGTCTAAGGAAAAAGAGAAATGGGATGGAAGGTTGCCTCGCATTCACATTCAATAAATTTGGCTAAGTATGGAAAAGTAAGCAGTGCATTATACATGATGCATAAATATAAGGGGTCATTCTAAGTGTTGTGGGTTTGCAGATTGCGAGACATGGGAATTTGCGAGATAAAGAGTGGATTGGTCTCCCGCAATGGTACTCCCACAACACATAAAATGACTAAGTGTCGGGATCGTGAGGAAAGAAAAGAGACTAAGTATATACTTGCAGGTTTGCGGACCTTCGAACTTGATGGTAGCCCGATCCGCAACCTGCATTTTAAAGAAAAAAAATGATTGTATAGAATATACAAGGAACATAAGAAGAAGAAAATAAGGATGGATACGTATACATTAATGTTGATCAATGAATGTAGATCAACAAGGGTATGGGATTGGTTAGGAACAAAAATCATGGTTGAGATGTCCAAAACAATTGAAGCAATAACATTAATCATGTAACCTTGATATTATTGCCCATAATTGTTTTAGAGTAAAAGTATTTCCCTACCATGTTGTTCTCAAAAGGAAATCAGTGGTTTAGCCTCGTTTTTCCTACACTTATGAGCACTAGAGGGGAAGTGGATTCCTAAGGCAATGTTCAACCAAGAAAGGAAAGACCTTCTCTTTTGTTGTGTAGGCTTGTGGAAGAGAGTTGCATGTTTGTTTGATGGTTGGACGATGTGCCTAGAATGCTCTATAGAGAGTAGATTGGTTGAGCCATGAGAGAAATGGGTTGGATTCAATGAGATTAGAACCATTTAGAAGTTTCCTTTGCCCTAATTATATCATGGCCTAGTGTAGAGGTGGAATTCATGGTTGATACCTACGGTTGGGTGGTGAATCTATCCTTAATTATTGGTTTAGTGGACTTGTATTTAATTACAAATAAGTGTTCCAATACCTACGGTTGGGTGGTGAATCTATCCTTAATTATTGGTTTAGTGGACTTGTATTTAATTACAAATAAGTGTTCCAATTTATCTCTACAGTGAATGATTTATTTGTATTATCACATGTTCTTCAATTAATTCAATTTGTGAAATAAATGAATTATGTTTATGGAATGTTTGTTCAAGTAAGATTGATGATAATCTCATCTTAGTCATGCATGTGGATAAATTCATGTTCAACATTTATTGAGCATAGTGTGTGTGTGTGTGTGTGTGTGTGTTAATTATGTTGTAGGTGGATGTGATTTTAATTATGTGAATTTATGTGCATTCAAATAATTTGGTTATGGGTTGTGAGAAGTCACAGTGAGAAAATATAATTTCTAAATGACGTAAGGATATTTTAATTGAGTACCTAGATGGCCAAGGGATGCCCCTAGGGATGCTACATCTCCACACTATTATGATGACATATTTTGTTGCTTCCAAGTATGCATGCAATTTAGCTCATGTTATTTAATGCACTTGATGAGTTTTTTACTATATTTTCTCAAGTGTTGGGTCATGTGTTGCTTGAAGCATTCTTGTTCATCAATAGAACTTTTCCTTTTGGACCATCTACCTGAAAAACTTCTCTTAAAAATTATGAAAATAACACCTTTTGCTTCCTTCATACATGTACCATTTATAATGGAACACCATCTCAGCACATGTTGGTTGGAGCGCATCTTCTTGATTCATTTGGATCACTCTTATGGATCTTCAACACTTGCCTACATTTTTGTCATATTATTTCATGTTTAGCATTGTCATATTCTAAGTCATCTTTTGGATACTTCTTATTTTCATCTTGCTCAACATCTTATTCAGCATCAATGTAATGCACACTAATCCCTTGATAACACATCTTTATACATCTTCGATCTATGTTAGGTGTGAAGGAAGTTGTCATTAGGGGGGTGTTGTAACTTGAGATGGTTTCCGACTCTCTAGAAACCATGCCAAGACATCTTTAAACCTTCTTTAGGCCACAAGTTGGATTTTGGAATAGAGAAAGCTCTCTCATATGATTTAAGAACGCTTGCTTCCCACTATCACTAAGCAGTAGTTCTAACAATTAAGCTCAGATGCCAGATTTAAGTGAATTAAAAGAAAAGATAAACAGAGTTGAGGATGAATGACAGCAGACTGCAAATATCTCAAATAGTTCCAAGGATTATCCATTGGGCATGGAGTCTTGAAGAATAGAGCATAAAACTTAATAGGAAAAAGATGGAAGAAATGAGGGAAAACAATAAATCTCAAACTCAAATAGTGAGTAATAAAGTCACCACTTCAGCTAAGATGAAGAAAAAATGAGTGTTAGGCATTACCTTGAATGAATCCAGCAAAGTAAAGACGATGAAACAGAGCACTCAAAAGTGAATTCAGTTACTAATATTTTATAATAAACCTGCAAATATATGATCATATATATTGAAATGCAGAAAAAGAGTTGAATGTGGTTCAAAGCAGTGTTGATTAAGTCGGCGATTTTTCACGACTTTTTCAAAAAATCGCGATTTTTTCCCCCTCCCGATTTTTAACCTGAAAAAAGTCGCGACTTTTACCCTTTTGAAAAAGTCGCGACTTTTACCCTAAAAGTCACGGTTTGATGGTAAAAGTCGTTGGGCGTCTTAATCCGCGGGCATAAGGCCGAATTTTGACTTTTTTTTGGTCATTTCTAAATCATTGTTTGTGGAGAAGGAAGGAGAAGGGTTTGTGGTCTTCCTCAATCACTGTGGAGGCAACTTAACAGCCATCATCATCACCATCAAGGATTTCTAAGTGGAGCAAGGGTTCAATTTCATTTTCCAACCGGTGTTGAATCTTCCATTGATAGGTATGTATCTAAATCCCTCAATGTTAATGCTTATTTTCTATAGATTTTTGGAAGTTTGCTTGCCTCTTTGCTTGCCTACGTTTTGATTTTTTTTTTGGTCATTTTGCCATGATTTTCATGCCCATAGAACAATGTAATGTTTTTTTTTTTTATGGGACAGCAAGCTTGAGCCTTGCTGTTAATTTTTTCTCCAACCTCTTATTGTCATTTTTCATTGCCAATAATCTAATCTAGAGGTCTTATTTTTTTTACCAATGGGCTGGTTTTTTTTTTAGTGGGGTTTAATATCGTT